>PVKN010001893.1:0-46826 GCA_004027915.1 Capromys pilorides | reverse complement strand
ATTCTTGTATTTACTGGTCTTTTGTATTTCAGCCATGAAAAGTCTATTAGTTTCACTTTGTCCAGCAACTGCTCAATCTACCCTCTTCCTTGCTAGCAAAACTCTATCTGAGGTAGGCACCTACCACCCCCTCCACTGCAGCGTCTGTGATTTCTATACTCTGTAAAAAGAGTGTGACGTACATGCTAACTGGATGTACAGTGAAGCTTCCATCTATGCTGTGGACTATTAGGCAGTACTTACACTGTCTTAACAAAGAAACTGCACCACAGAAATGATCTCAACAAATATTGTAGACATGCATTGCTGAATAGGCCTTAGAAAATAGATCATCTAGTAGAAGCAGGTTAACTAATATTTCACTAATACAATGAAAGTTGGAAAGTTGAATAGTGCCTCTCCCTTTGCACAAAGCAGAAGCAGGCTCAGTGACTAAGTAGTTTCCAAGTGGCCATGTTGGCCTAGAACTCTATGTGTCTGGTCTCATAGATACTTCCACTTAGTGCAGGATTCTGGCAGCCTCTCTCTGCATCAGAATGTGGTTGGTGCTTCCTAGGGGGCCACCTTGCAGATGAGGTACTTAGGGCTGTCCTGAGGACCCAGCAGCTCACAAGACTGCTATTCTGATAAATGGTGGTGACCTCTGTTTCCTGATCCAGCCCTATGAAACAACGAGAATATTTAACCCTATATTTTTGTTTTTCCCATTCCTCCCTTCACAATTGTAGTTAATTACTTAGGTCTCTGTTCTTTAGTATCTTTAGTATTTCCCAAATTATATCCTAATTGTCATGAGCAGAACCTGGGTATTTGTGGTCTTCATTGTATCCTCAATGTCTTTAGACTCTTAGTGCTCAGTCATAATTTAACAAAGGAAAAATACAGTGTCTGTGTCTTTAATCTTGTATATGTGGGCTTCTTGAGATGAGCTTAAGGAAAGAAATAAACTTTTTTTTTATGTATTTAGTACAGGGTCTACAAGATCTTACTACACAGATCGGACTCATAGTGATCCTCCTGTTCTCAGCTTCCCAAGTGCCACCACGCCCATTCTTAAACTTCTTGAAGCTGAATGCAAATGTGTGCATAAGTGGGCCAATGGGCATTTTTCTTCTTATTTGCAAATACCCATAACATTCACTAGGGTCTCAGCATTTTAGGACTCCTGAAAGTTAAGACAGTGCTTTTAGAGAAGAGATGCCTATATACACAGAGCTTCACAATATTGCTGTTAACAAAGCTACCTGTGAGCACAGGAGGATTGAGTCTCTGCTACAGCGTTCAAGCCAAAACTTAGAAATCAGAGGGCGAGCCAAATAGCTCAGCAGATTAAAGTGCCTGCAAATAGGTGCAGGAGCCAGGGGTTTGATCCCTGGGCCTGCTGTGCTGGTCCTACCCCAGAAGCGTGCTGAGATAGCAAAAGAGACTGGGTGTGGTGGTGCACACCCATAATCCCAGCTCTTGGGAGGCTGTAATCAGGTGGATCACTATGAATGTGATCTAGTAATGAGACCCTGAACACCCTGTAGACCCTTCCTAAAACACAAAAAAACCCCTTAGAAATCATCTTTAATGTCTCATTTTCTCTTATTCTTCACGTGCAATTAATCAGTATTTATATCTGTTGTCTCTACCTTCCTGTCACATCCACAATTTAGCTTCTACTATCACTATTCCTTTTTTGCTTAGTCCATGAGTACAAGTACAAAAGTTCAGCTATCTAGTTAGAGGGGTAAAGATTAGAGAGTTGACTTAGCTACCGCTATTCCAAGATGAGCTTTTGACATACATGATAAATAATCCAATAGATGATTAAATGGAGGAGGAATTAATAGTGGAAATTGGAATGAAGTGTAAATAGCAAATGAAAACAAATGTGTCTTTCTCACAACACACACGTAAATGACTTAGGCGTTGGTATGGACGTATTTTTTGGTCATCATTGATATAATGTCTAGAAACACATGAAAGAATAAGAAAGAGTGAGAGCAAGAGTGAGCAAGTGAGCAAGCAGGACAGAGAGAGGGAGAGAGAGAGAGAGAGAGAGAGAGAGAGAGAGAGAGAGAGAGAGAGCGAGAGAGCACCAAGAAAAATAAATGCTCACCAAAGAGTCGCGGATCATCCTATAACTCTTTTCAGTCTCTCATCTGTCATCCTGAAATGTTGGTGAGATGACTTCAAGAAACACAGGCAACTTTTGTTTTTGGAGACTGCAGGATAAATATTACAGATTTGGAACTATTTGGCTCAAGACTTCAAAGCCTTGAATAAAGCTGCTTGATGATTTGGAAGCCACCTGGCAGGAAATTTAACTTTGCAGTGTGGGGTAATTTTTCTCTTCCCATCCTTTAATTCCTACCTGCCCCTTCATCTTCTCCAGCAGCAAATTAGCAATTTGGATGCCATAGACACAGTTTAGATGTGGGTACTAGCCAACATCACGAGGCTCCGTATGCAAACACAGAATGCCAATTGCATTTTGGATAGAATTCCCAAAGCTGCAGTGGAATCTGGGTTTCTGGATCCTGGTTCTCTCTCTCTCATATTCTCTCTCTCTCTCTCTCTCTCTCTCTCTCTCTCTCTCTCTCTCTCTGTCTCTCCCCCTCTCTCTCTGTCTAATTTTAATTTCCTGCTCTTAGAAAGAATCATATGTCAACCTCCCAGCCCTCTAACACATGAATTTATGAATTTAGTCCTCCCTATCTCTGTGGCCAACCCTTGGAGCATAAAAATAAGAATAAACAGTATGAAATTGAACCAAAAAACATGGATAGAGCATAATAAGCTCCAAGAGCTGTCAGACCCTTTAAAATTTAACTTCACACCCGTAATGGTGTGGTTTGGGTGAATCAATGTGATAAACTGAAAACTCTATTTGAGCAAATACATGGTGATTATATTTATAGGGAAATGAAGTAAACATGACTATAAGTTCACAAGCATTTGTTAATTATTGTCCTATTTTCAGTGTTTATTAGATTCTAGACCTTCCTCTGAATTTTTTATGTAACAAGATATACCTAGTTTTCCACCTGTCTATCAAGATATAGATGCAGATGTGTGTAGCATGTTTTTATATTGGCTCAATGTTAGCAATGATAAGTTCCCAAGACTTTGATGTGATCAGCAATGATCTGTATACATGTGCTTTGTTGTGGCCCACAGTTGGTCCCGATTTCTGCCCTCCAAATATTTAAAATCAGTTTCATTTTTCAATGGTACTGACCATTGTGCTCCAGTATTCTGAAGAATTACCCTCAGAAAAGTTAATCTGGAAGAACAGCATAAAATCAAAGCATAATAACCATTAACTAAGCATTTTCATTAGCAGTTTTTGTGTTTTTATTCCATTAATGGGTCTCTTCTTTAAGGATTATTACGAAAATTACATGAGTTCTAGAATATTTTACCAATCGCTCAATATACATTGGTTCTTTAAAAATCCTAAAATAATTTCTATTTAACTATAGATTTATAAATATGAACCCTTCACTCATCAAGCCCTATTGAGAATCTGTTATGCGACTGGAATAGTATTCAAGTCTGAAGAAAGGAGGGGAGAAATAGAGCATCAAGAATTTGCCAATGCAACAAGTCACAGGACAGGAACTGTGATACAGGCTGCAGGCACAGGATGTAACGAGAACCTTAGGAGGTGGATCTGATCTAGCCCCTCTTTGGGAGAGAGGCTATGGTCTGGTGATTGCAGTTTGAAAGATTAGTAGGAAGCAGCCAGGTAGAGAGGTGAGGTCTCTACATCCTAAAGAGTGGGTCCAGAAGTTGGTAAGTGCAAGATCAGCTTGTGCCACTGAGACTTTGTCCTGGATTCTCCACATTGCAGGCATGAGGAGCCACCAGACTGGTGAGACAGTGAATAACAAAGATCTTACAGGACTATGATAAGTGTCCATAATGTTGAAACTTGGAGGCTTCTATGATCAAGTTTGCATTTCAGAAAGATCATTTCTTCTTTAACTTCAGCCCATCACCAACTTCATGAGAATGGGGTGGTCTTTTTGCCAGCTGACATTCATGATCCACAAAGAAAAAAATGTTCTATTAGGTTAGGTAGGATATTAAATACCAGCTAAAGGCAGAACCCAGATCAAATAGAAGTGTTGAGGACAGAGTGTCCTAGTTTTCAGGAATATCACTACCAAATAAATACGCATTGCTTCATTAGGCTTGGTGAACTTTTAAGAATTTACAGGGCTTTAAAACCCCTTAACAACGTAGTGTGAAAAGAAACAGGCTTTGAGCTTGATGAGGGATGTGAAATGTGAAATGGAAGAAGAGAAGGGAACCATTCTGAAATAGCTTCCTGAGAGACCCTATCCACACTGCGGATGGAAAACCTCACGTGGATGAAGGCTGGAGGCTTGGCCAGAGGCAAAGAGGGGTCTGCAGAGTGAGCTAACTGGAGTGAAATTCTAGTTTCTTTATTATAAGTCAAATACCCTTTTGTAAAATGAGGATACTTACCATCATCTGGGGCTGTCGTGAACATTAAAACTGTGTTAATGGGTACCAACACTTAGAGCTGTGCCTACACCTGGTTGGCTCTCCATAAACGTTAGCTTTTATCATGCTGTGTGGTTCCCATCATAAATGAAATGAAGCACCTGGTCCATGATTAGATGCAGTAAACATTCATTTCATTTCTCATTCAGTAGCAAGAAAACAGAGGCAAGATCAGAAGAATATGGTTCAGAAGCAGAGGTCTGGCCAAGATGACCTATTCATGGTCCACCTGGCTGTGATTCTGTGGCTCTCTAAAGAGCAGCAAGCATTTGTCTGTGGTGTTTGAGTTTTTCATTTTGCTCTAATGAACCCCCTGCCTTGCCTTGGGAAACACACAAAGAAATTGTCCAATCTGGAATATGGAATTCTCACCAAGTTTTGAAAACTGCTGTGAGCTGCAGCATTTTCTTTTGGCCCAGGTTTTCTTTTGCAGTCCAAATGCGTTCTTTCCAAGCCTGGCTGAGGCTAAAGAGAATTTCATATAATTCCTTGGGCTGAATGTTACTGATCTCTTCTATCTCTCTCTCTCTCTCTCTCTCTCTCTCTCTCTCTCTCTCTCTCTCTCTCACACACACACACACACACACACACACACACACACACACACACACACCTTCCTCTTCCTAGGGTCCCAGGTTCAGGAATGTTCACAATTGTCTCAGGCTCCAAGGAGCCCTGAGATTTCTCTAATAGGACAATGGCCTGAGTGTGTTCCCTTGCTGGGGTCCAGTGTCAGGCCAGCAGGGAAGCTGAAAGCTCATCTCAAACAAAGACCTCGAACCTTAAACCGAAATACCACAGCTGCACTCCTGGAACCAGGTCTATTTTCCTAGAATATCTAGTTACAGTATTTTAAAAATAAGCAACCTCATTATCAATAGTGTTCCTGAGAATTAAGCATTCTTTTAGAAAATGCCAGCTCTCTAGGGATGGCAAAACAAAGCAGATGCATTCTCTTGCCTGGCACACCTCTCTGTCTCATTCATCGCCCAGCCAAACCCAACAGTCCAGTTCAGCAAACATGAGCACTGAGACTCAATTCTTATTAATGAGCTGGGGTCCTGGGTGAGCAAAGGAGTGTGTGGAATCTTTTTCCTTAGAGGTTCTATAGTACAGAAGCAAGTGGAACTTGTGAAAAGTCAGCTTTCAATTTCTAGAGAAAGTGTGAGATCAGAGCCTGGGTTTACACCCTAGCTTTGCCATGTACTAATTGTATAATCTTTAACAAATTGTGAAATTGTCCTAACCTCAGCTTCCTTATCTGTGAAGCAAGGATAATTATTGGGAAAATCCAATCAAATAAAACATAGAAAAATACCTTGAAAATCAGAAAACCTTCAATATTGAAAAGGGATTGCATTATCCCTTCGATCATGATCCTTCCTTATGCTTGTTTATATTTTAGTTTGGGTTCCTCTAGCATGGCACCATAGGTGGAGTGGTTTCAACACACATACTTCTTTCTCACAGTTAGGAAAGCTGGGAGTCTGGGATTGAGGTGTCAGCATGGTTGTATTCCCATAAGGGCTTGCTTCCTGGATGTGTGCGCATACTGCAGAGAGGCCAGCGGGGAAGCAAGGATTCTCCTTTCTCTTCCTAGAAACACACAGGCCCATCATGAGCTCTTGGTCCTCATGGCTTAATAGGCTTTCAAAGGTCCTGTCTCCCAGTTCTATTACATTTGGGATTAAGTTTCAATATACAAATACTTGAAGGACATAAACATATGCTAGCGTGTGTTGCATCTCTCTTCAGGGAAAACAACGCAGTGCTGACCTTGTACAAGAGCCAGTCTCCCCTATTTTTTAAGATCTCTAAGGAAGGGGATCACAACATCCTATCAACCATAACCCCAGCTCTGGCATGAGAACTGGGTTTTTGTGTTCCTATTTTGCTAGGCTGATCTGTTGAGTTCAGTCAGGAGATGTTGTGCAGAGGGAGTCAGCAGACAAGTGAACGTATTTGCACTGTAGATCTTGCCATTCCTGGGGAGCTAACTCATATGTTTGCAAACTCTTAAGAGTTTAGGAGGACAAAAAATAATCTGAAGTAAATTCAAGGCACTGTTCTTGACACAGTGTGAAGCTATATCTAAAATGAGTGTATAAATGGTGATTAAGTTATGTTATCCATTATCATCTATTTAAGAATGTAAAGAACTATGTAAAGTGCCTTAATTCCAAATAAATCTGCATCTACAAACAGACATAGATATGTAGGCAGACATCATGTATGTGTGTACATGTGATTTTTGTAGCTGCAGAAGGTATCACTTTCCAGAATACTCAGCCTTCAGGGTGCCTTGTGTTTGAAGCAGTTCTGTGGCTTATAGACAGTCTGAATTCTTCACTGAGAGACACCTCTGTCCAAAACTGAGCTGTGACTTTCAGTACATTAATCTCTTTGAGCTTCAGATATGACATCTTTAAATTGGAACAATGCCTACTTCACTGGGTTCTGGGATGGACTGAACAAGATAACATATGAAAAGCATATGTCAGCATGCCTGGCCCTTATTACTTACTCAGTCTAAAGTCAACATTCTACAGACATGATAAATGGGACAGAAGGAGGGAATGGAGTGACAGACATGTGGTAAGAATGACACATCAGTGGGAATCCAGAGCCAAGAAGGAATGAATGCCTTTTGAAGGTCCCCAAAGAATATAACTCAGTCTTGTGTGGAAATAAGCCCAAGGAAAAATAATCAAAGAAGAGCTGTGGGAGTGAATATATATTCCCGTTCCACTGTGGAACCCATGTTTACTCATGGTTGACTCTCAATAAACCCCTTTAAAATATATCGTGAGTCTCACCAAGAAAACAGTTGTGGTCCTGATTTGTAGTTTTAAGCAAGTAAGGAACTGAGAAGTGGGAAATGGGAAGTGAGTTTTGATTTTTTTTTTTTTTCGGAATGGATAATTGAACTCAGGTCCTTGCATTTGCTAGGCAAGAGCTTATTCGACTGAGCTATCTCCCCAGCCCCCTGTCTTGAATATTTTCTCTTTTTCCATTTTTTCCTAAGTGACATTGCCAAGTGTCAGAGTATTAAATATCATCAACGTGGTAATAATTGCCATTTTTTTTTTACTCCATCCCGGATATTTCCAAAACTTTATAAATGCAACTGTCTGCCCTATACTTTGTCTGAGATGCCTGTATAACAACTTTAAATTCTTGGTCTTTCTCCATCTGTTCTTATATAAGTGCTTTCTACTATTGCTTGGTTTCATGCATTAGTACACAACTTGTTAAAAGCATGACTAAAGCAATATACTAGACTACAGGGGCCATGTTATGTACTGGAAAAATAGAATAAAATATGCAACAGTCTTTGTGCAGACAGGGCTTTATATGTTGTAAGGGAAATAGCATATTGTCTTTAAAATATTCATTTGCATGTCTCTATACTGTAACTTCAATTGTGTATAGTAAATTTTAGTTATGTGTGTAGAACCAAAAGAGGGAAGAAATGTCTATTGAGAGGTTCTGAGGAGATGATATTTTGAAGTGCTTCCTGAACAAGGTTGAGGTGGTTTCTTTAATAGATACTGTGGCCACCTAGTTTACAAAAAGCTCATCTCCATGTGATTGAGAATATTACATTTATACACACCTTAGGTCATTTTTTGTCTTTTGATCACACCTGTCAATAGAATGCAAACAGAACTAAGAAAGGTACATTTGAGTAGAAGCTTTAAAAGACAGACCATGTTGTTCTTTTCCTACCTTTGGAAGAATAGTATATTCCAGGCAGAATTTTTCCCTCTAGTTTGGATCTCAAAAGAAAGAAGACCCATGGAAAAGAGAAGCAGCCAACATAAAGGTCAGTGAGAAATAAAACTTTGTTGTTACAAGCCATCAAATTTTAGGGTGGTTTATGGTTGCATTTAAATGAACAAAGTTGGCTAATACAAATATTGGTACCAGAAGTGGAGTGCAACAGAAAACCTACAATATTTGACATTGACATTTAGGTTTAAGTGTTAGGAAGGAAATTTGTTAGTGACTCATGTTATTCAGTGGAGTAACATTTGGTGAAATAGTTGTTTATGAAAAATTGGAAGGGAGATTATATACCTGTATAAAAGCTATACATTTAAAAATTCTTCATTAAAAACCACTCCAAGACTCAAAGGCATACAAGTGTAAGCATTTCTTTCTTTCACATCTGTCTGCAAGTTGGCTGAGGTTCAGCTAATCTAATTGTTTGAGCTAATAGCTTAGTGTGTTAGTCTCTTTCCTCATAACAAAATACCCAAGTCTGGGTAACTTATAAAGAAAAGAGGTCTGCTTAACTCATAGTTGTTTAGGCTTGAAATCCAATATTGGGCGACTCCATTCGTTTGACCTGTGGTGAGGACTTCACATCAGATAATGTCATTGTGTGTGAGAGGTATACAAGAGGGATCACATAGTGGATCAGGGAGCCAGAAAACACAAAGGCCACTCTTTATTCTTTTATAACATTCTACTGTTGCAGAAGATGATTTTTTTTCTTTCTTTCAGAGCGGGATGGATCCAATCATTATTGTCACGGTCCCCATCTTTTACCACCCCCCCCCCACCCAACCTACAGGAAAACAGCAAGCCTAGGAATGTCCTGGGGAGGGGAGGTGGAGTGTGTGCCCTCTGGCCTAGACAGTGCAGACAGGGAGGGTGCATGGGGGAGGGGTAGCCAATAACTGTACCTGTAGTTGATGTAGCACCGGCCTGGGATGAATGGGGGCCCGGAGTGCCTGCTGCTAGCTTTCCTCTGGTACCCGCTACAAGTTGGCATCCAGTGGTGGGTTCCTGGTGTGAGGCCTTGGACAGTGATGCCCTTCTCCTGCTGGTGGCCAATGCTCCTGTCAGGCTGCTTACTGCGAGGCCCCACCTCCTCCTCTATGTCCTGGCTGTGCTCCAGCTCTTCCTCACTATGCGTCAGCAGCCCCTCCTCATCAGCATCAGCTAGAGTCTAGGGTTCTTCCTGGGTGGTGCCTGCCTCAGGTGTGTCCTCTGGGGGTGGGGGTGGCCTGCTGATACTGGTTCTGCTGCCACTGTTGCCACTGCTACTGCCACCACCACTGCTACCACCACTACCACTGCCACCGCCACCATAACTACCACCACCACTGCTGTTGTCACCTTTCTTCTTGCCATCCGGGTTGGCCTTTTGCTCCTCAACGATCTGACTCAAGAGGCCCAAGACAGCATCAATGTTGGACTTGCTCTGGGTCAGACCTGTCTTGATGATCTGCGGCTCACTGCTCTTTAATTTATCTTGGCTGAGCCAATAGTCATAGCTCCGGAACATGCAAAGAGCTTGGCAGAGATGGTAGTTTCAACATGATGGACCAAGGGCTGTAACATGGGGTTGTTTCACAGGAACTTCCCTGGGCACTGGCACTGGTGACAGGTGACCTCGATAGTCAAAGAGCCTGACATAGAAGTTGTCCTGGAAGTAATCATAGCATAGTCAAAGCTGTAGCCACTGTATATTGTAGATGCTACTCTCTTTAGCCTTTAGGTCTGCTGGGCTTGGGTTCCCCAGCCATGCAGATGTCCAGGGTCTGTCCAGCCAGCACGCATCCATTCTCTCCTAGCACAGCTGGCGCTCATTAGAATACTGAACAAAGGCGTATCCTTCCTGCACAGAATAGCCTGCCACACAGCCATATTTTTTTTTTCAGAAGACAAATTTATTATTTCCTTTAGAACATTCTGCATTTCACTTGATATTCTTTTTTTTTCTTTTAATAAAAAATAACAATGGGACAGTTTCACAACACGTTAGTAGGACAAACACAATAATTAATGCAATTCACATTGTTGTCTTCATAGTAGTTGTTCTGAGTACAAGATGCAGATATGATAACTTTTCTAAACACTATTGGTACAAATATTTCTTTCTATTGAACTAATAGAAAGTAGTTGTATATACAGAGCAATATTCCATAATAGTAGTGGGTTACTGGCAGAACTGGTAATGTCAAAGCTGCTGACTTGAGCCTTTTACAGCTCAACATACTAATCTGGCTTTACTTTTTATGCCTCATGGTTAAACTTTTCTGTGGGGTGGTTAAGACCAAGTTAAAGCAAGACCTATATAACACAACATGTAATTTTTGTATCTGACAAGGCCAGTGAAATCCCCTCAGGATTAACCTTGAAACACTGTACAGTGTTTTGTAGAACTTTTGTCAGTGTCAGCTGTCTAGATGACTCACAGAAAAATTTACAGAAGATATAATCTCAATACTCTTCAAACTCTTTAGTGAAATTGAAAAGGAAACAATTCTCTCAAAATCATTCCTTGAAGCAAGTATTATATTGATACCCAAACCAGAGAAGGATGCAACTAAAAAAGTACTACAGGCCAACCTCTCTCATGAATGTAGATGCAAAAATCCTCAATAAAATCCTCATAAATATAATACAGCAAATCATTAAGAAGATAATATGCCATGATCAGGTAGGATTCATCCCAGGCATGCAAGGATGGTTCAACATATGCAAATCTATAAATGTAATACACTATATCAATAGAGCTAAATCCAAAAGTCACATGATCATCTCAATTGATGCAGAAAAAGCTTTTGACAAAGTCCAACTCTCATTCATGTTCAAGGTCCTGCAACCAATTGGAACAGATGGCCTCTACCTCAGTCTGATAAAAGCCATCTATGACAATCCAACAGCTAACATAATTCTAAATGGGGAGAAAACTGGTCTTTTACTCTCAGATTTGAAACAAGACAAGAATGTTTTCTATCACCACTCCTATTCAGGACAGTTTTCAAATCATTAGCTACAGCCATTAGACAAGAGAGAGAAATAAAAGGAATAAGAATAGGTAAAGAAGAAGTTAAATTATCATTATTTGCAGATGACATGATAATCTCCTTGGAAGACCCAAAAATACTCCACCAAGAAGTTATTAGAAATAATATACACGGCTATATTTGGAAAAGATGGTCTCCACATCTGATTTCTTCACCACACCTGTGTTTAGGTTTTCAATGAAGACTTGAGAATTGATGGATTTGAAATCATTCTTGTTGGTCACATTGCTTGCCTGAATCTTTGAGGATGAACACCAGTATCAAGGTTGAGCTTAGCCAGCTATTTCTTCCTTTGACTTATAGGTTCAGCACCAACTGACTCTGGAAACAAGGCTTACCCATGCCGAAAGGTCTGGTGGAAGCTGTGTGGTGCAGGAGGTGATGTGACAGCAGTCTGGTGGAAGAGAAAGAGGAGTAAGGAGGGGGCTCCGGGTCATGGCTTGAGAAGGCTGAACATTCACACGAGTGGCTACCACCCCCTCAGCTCTTCTCAGCTTTGAGCACTGTGCTCCTGCAGCTCAGTGACCCAGAAGCTGATTTGGTTCTATATGAACTTCCTCAAGTCTTCCCAGGACCGGCGTCCCTGTCCCCAGTGATCTCATGACCTTGCACTAGGTCCCACTGCTTATGAGTTCCATGACCTTCAAACATTACAATGAGGACTAAGATTCAGACATGTGAGCCACAGGGGACACGTGCAAACTATCTCCAAATTATGGTGCTCACTGAGACATATCACTCGTGCCTTGAAAAGCAGCAGCAACGACATCCGCCCCAGGAAAGAGAGGTGGCAGACACTTGCTGGACCCTAACACAATGCCCCCTGGTACCTAGCGAACTTGTGGCTTTGGGGGAGTCAGTGGGACAGAACGTAGCTGGTGTAGTCATGTATCTGGGCCGCAATGTTGGCCCTGTGCTTGCCAGATCACTGCCCTGGGCAAGACACAATTTTTGTAAAGCTGTTCTCCAATTTGAAAAACTAATTTTACTTTTTTTTTTTTTTTAACAAGGAGCAGAAAATTTAGCTAACACAAATAAGGCAGTGATTGGATGATAGTGGATATCCTCATATGGAAACAGATCCCCTCGAGTCCAAGGAAAACTCACCAAGAAGACCCAGGACAGAGGAACAGTCAGCCAGCAGCTGAGTGGAACTTCAGTCCACTCTTCTGTAGTGCATACTCCTCCTCTGAATCTGTGTGCATTTCTTTTCTACTGAGCTTCCCTTATGTGTGTTTTCGTACATTGACTCATGTAGATTACAATCACATGTAAATAAATGATGTGAACATTTTTTGCCAGAATCTCTCTTTACACTTTGATAGATCATCCTATTTGGAAAGCAGAATCTCTGAGGAAAGTTCAGATCTAAAACATGGTCTCCAAGAGCTTTCTATGCTAATAAGAATTACGGTTGTTTTGCTCCACTGAAGGAGGAAAAGGCAGAGATCAAATGAGCTGTTTAATACACAAGATTTCAACATAGAGTTGACTAAAAAATAAATGCTAGAGGTGAATTGTTTTTTTTTTTTTTTTTCTAAAAAAACAGTGAGGTGGTAAGATTTCATGTTGAAGTTGTTGTGGAATAAAGTTAAAGTAGTACCCGGATTCAGGTCTTTGCAAAGGACTGTGGTATAGAAATCCAGTGAAAATGACAGGTGTGATGTGGGGAGTCTTGGGCTTTAGGGGAGTTCCAATTAAGTTTAGGTAACTGTGATGATATTTCATGTTGAAGTTGTTGCGGAATAAAGTTAAAGTAGTACCCGGATTCAGGTAAGTCTTTGCAAAGGACTGTGGTATAGAAATCCAGTGAAAATGACAGGTGTGATGTGGGGAGTCTTGGGCTTTAGGGGAGTTCCAATTAAGTTTAGGTAACTGTGATGATGAATATCCTGGGCCCTTCCTGGGAATCTAGCAACTCAGAGGGTGCCTCTCCGTCTGCTACAGTGGTATCCATACCCATGAAGGAAGGAGCTCATAGTCAGGGTATATATACAGTTCTGGAACCTGAGCCCTTGTAGAGGCATGGAACGCCGGAAGCCCATTCAAATGATCGCAAACTGTCCTGGGCTTGCCCAGGTTTCTCATCAAGGTCTCTACTCAGCCAGATGTCCCACTCCCAAATGTGTACATTCTGGGAAAGAGGAGTGCTAGCAGAGATTTGTTTGCACAGATGTTAGAAGTTGGCTGTCTGGATCCGAGGATGTCCATAGTTGTACACGTGTCCCCCTGCTGAGTCAGATGGTGCCTGGAACAGGGAGAGAGGACTTGGTCAGAGCTTCCCCTTGATGCTCCTGCTTGAGGCCCTAAAAGCTTAGAGGAACCCTCATTTCTGAAGGGCAGAGAGGTCCCAGCTGATATCCCTATAGCATGATTTGAAGGACACATGAAAGCCCTACCATAATACAGGTTTGACTTGGCTAATCCTGCCTTGAAAATTAACCGTGAGCCTCTTCCTAGCTGGGACAGCAATAAAGCAGCAAGAAAACATCTAGTTAAAATTTTAATGTTCAAAAACTCATCCATCTGTATTACGATCCCGTAAGAAAAACATGCCATGTGCGGCCACCTGTGACGTGAACCAGGCGAGACTGGGTTCCCACACAAGGCGATCATTTCTCCATTCAGAATGCCAGAGTGTTCTCTGCTTGGAAAGTTTATGGAGAGCTCACATCCTGCCTGTTTGCCTTTAATAAAGAAATGTTAAATATTTTCAAATAACCCTTCTTTAATGGGCCAGCAGTATGTGTATCCTTAGCACTTTGGCTTCTTTAAACATCCTGAGGGCTATTAAATCTCCTGACTGGATGGGTTGCTGTGTCAGGGGTGTACCTATCTTGCTGGGTCTGTGGGGCATTCTCTGGGTTATGGAGCTACAGCTGGAGGGGGAGGGAACTTGCAAGCACCCACCACTGCTTGTTGTCCACCTCTTCCTGCTGCTTGACTGAGCAAATGCAATTCTTTGTTCTGTCTTTTTTTTTTTTTTTCTTCAGTATTGGGGATTGAACTTAGGACCCTGTGCTTGCCAGGCAAGTGCTTATTCTGCTGAGCTATCTCCCTGGCCCTCTTCTGCCTTTTCTTTGTCTGAAGGGGAAGGGGGATAAATGCTTTGCCATGTGCTTACTATGTTCACTGGGCTCTGTGTTTCCTCATCCTCCATCCTCGTCTGCAGGAGTCCACGCATGGTCTGCAGAGAGGTGGGAGCACTGAACTGGGAAATGGATTGTTTGGTTTCCAACTCAAGACACTTCATTTACTAACCGAGAAATCTTGACTAAATTGATTAAAAACCCCTCTTCAGTGGTGGGGTTGTGGAGTAGCAATACAGCATTTACCTGGCACATATGAGGCCCAAGTTCGATCCCTAGTACCCAAAGGGAAAGAACTCATTTTGGAAAGAAGCAAGGCTTTCATTTTCTCCTTCAAAATGACTTGGCCAGGCCTGCTTAGCATTGCACGGTGTAGGAGGCACAGGCAGACACAGGCAACACACTCAGGGAACTGAGCATTTTCCTTGTGACTCAAGCACTTAAAAAGCAAGCACTGCCTTGGGCCCCACTGTGTTCCTGAGCCGACATGAACTTACTGCTCGGCAACCATCTATGAGGAGAGTGTTAACCTTTTCAGTATTGACGCGTTGTTTACTTTTTTGTGATCTCATCCACACTTCCCTTCAGAAATAAATGCAAGTGCACACTAACATTGAAATAATCTTCAATAGTTTGTGCTGATGATTTGAAAGTTGGGTTCCCCTGAAGTATTGCAAAACTGGGCTTGGGACCTGAATCTTTGAATAAATAACTTTTTTTTTTCATTCATCCAAGAAAAAGGCAATAGGAGACCTCTACTCTGACAACAAAGATCATTGTACACTGGTGAGGCCTTGGGGTCAGGAGGTAAAAATCAAAATAATCTGAATACAAATTAGAACATAGAAAAAGGAAATTTTCCATCCTCTCAAAGTCCTTTGAGCCATTGATTGGAGTTACAGATACTGCTGTTCTCTCAGCAGAAATGCATTAAGACCATATGCAAAGATAAATATTCTGGTCTGAGCGAGATATGAAAACAAGAAGCAAAGAGCAAGCCAGTGGGGTAGCTCCTGGACTGCTGTGCTTCCTCCCACACTAAAGAATACTCAGACCCATAGGAGGCTGAGATTCTGTTCACCCTTTCACTGGCTCATTTATTCAACAAATATTTATTGAGCACCTGCTGTGTGCTGGGAATTCAGAAGGAAGCAAATCCTGGCACTGTTTCTTTCTTCATGTGCACTAGTGAAGGACAAAGGCAGTGACTGATGGGGACTGTGAACTCATCCTCAGTGCGGGTTGCTCTGAGGCAGGAGGTATCTGGTACAGAGAGAGGCTACCGCACACAGCACCGATCTCACGGGGAAGACAAGGTCAACTTCCCTGAGGAGACGATTCTTGACTTTTATTTATGTGGTAGCAGCTCATTTTCTCTCTTGTGCATTGTTCTTCTGTTTGGGGGGCACTTGGGTGATGATGTTGGTCCATCTGGGAAATCTAGGATCATCTGTCCATCTCAGTCATGAGCCAATCACATCTGCAAAGTCCTTCTTGATGTTTAAGTAAACAGAGCCACAGATTTCAGAGATTAAGGTGTAGACATTTTAGGGGAGTCATAACTTTGCTCAGAGCTCCAGGGCACGCATATTCAAAGTGGAGTGAATTAAACACGGAGCAATATATGAAAACAAGCTCTCAGCTTCAAGCAACCGGAGATCTTATCTTAACTGCACTCAGGCTCAGCTAAAGAGGTGGATGGAGGGTTGGCTGCCTGAGCAGGAGTAGCACTGAGCAAAAGAGAGGTACAGCCCAAAACTTAATGCCTGAGTGAAATGTTTATAGCGTATAAGACTGGTCCGCTCGAAAGGCAAATAAATGCCTGATAATCCTAGGGATTTGTGAACTGATTTCAAAATGCATGGATTCTGGCACGTTGCCTCTCTGTCTATACAGCAGGGCTGCTTGTGACAATCCAGGGTGTTATTTCTCTAAATATGTCACCTTTGCCCTTGGAAGGAGTCTGGTTTCCTGCTCTTTTGGTGATTCCAAGTATGCACTGTTTATTAGCAACACCACCCAGCCCCTCAGACACACGCTTCTTCCCAGAAGAACCTAAATTAGTTTAATCATATTTTGTGTTTCCCTAGAGGAATTTTTCCAGTTCTAATTCTTCCATTTTGCTTTTGTGGTTATTTTTCTTCCCCTCTTCATCTTCCCTGGGCTTAAAACACCACCATCTCCACCACCATCTCTGGTATGCATTGCCTATGACAAAAACTCCAGGGGTCTTTCGAAATAAAACTCAAGGGACAGTAAAGAGCAGAGTTTCAGTAGCACATCTGTGCCTGGTTAAGCTGAGGGCACAGTGGCTGTAGGCAGTGCTTTGTGGAAGTCAACCCGTGGCTCCCCCATAAGACCTCTCACCCTCCTGTCCTATCAATCACAGAAACTTCAAGTCCTCTCCAGCTCCTCTCAGGAAAGCAACTTCCTGAGGGGCCAGGGCTATGTGAAGGTGAAGGTGAAGCAGAAAAGTCAATGAGTAGGCTGGGCTTTTCCAGAGCTCTTGCCAAGCCAGGCAAAGACTTCAGCAAAGGCATTGCTGTCAGTGTCTTCTGAAGTTCACTGTGAGCTGTTTTCCCCCACAAGCCACTCTCTTCTTATTTTTCCCTGACAACTTCCACATCTTAGCATGAACTCATTTATTCTTTGAGAAGAAAGATAACTTGGGTCCTGATTGCAGAACAGTGGCTACTGGAGGTGAGAAAGGGTACATACTGGGAGGAGGCTGGAACTGAGGTCTAGGTGCTGCATTCCTGCTCTAAAATATCACCCCAAACCTCATTAGTCTGTACAGCTCATACATATTGCTAAAAATTGAGAATTGAGACATCTGAATAGAGCTAAAATTTTCTAGGCATTTGTTTTCCAGTTTTAGAGGCTGAGATTAGACATGACAAGAAGCTAATGTTTCCTCCTTTCTAATCCTGTGCAGTCTATAGGGGAGACTTCTCCCACTCTTCCCAGGTAAGAGGCAGAAAGATCATACTTTGTGAGAAAATCTGTGATTATTGTGTATGTAAGGCACTCAAAGGATGCCTGGCATTAAATAACCTTTACTAAGTGTTCTCTGAGAGGCAAGATGATGGTGAGAGAGAGGGTGAGGGTGAGGGTGATGGTGAGGGTGATGGTGATGGTGATGGTGGTGGTGACAGTAATGGTGATGGTGGTGATGATGATGGTGATAGAGATGGTAATGGTGGTGGTGATGGTGATGGTGGTGGTGATAGTAGTAGTGACAGTGATACTGGTGGTGATGGGAATAAATTCCTCAGTTATTCTAGTCTTACATTCTGGCTGAGTTCTCAAACTTCAAAACAGACAAAAATATTTAAAATTATTTAATCTCTTTTCACAATTTCATCCTATTGGTGAATAAAATTTGAGCAACTCACTTTGACCCATGCTCCATGAACCTACAAATAAAATTTTTCTCAAATTTCTGTTTGATTCTTTATTTCTCATGTCTGGCTGGATCTCTGTCAGTTACCATCTCTAAGTGATTGCCTGCTGCTGGGGAGATATTTTGTGTAAATGATGTCCTAGGGGAATCTGAGGAAGGCAGAGAACTCTACAGCACCAAGTTTTTCAAGTCCTACCTTGTCCTCGTTACTGCTTTCTGAATATGTAAAAAGTTAAGAAGCTTTATATCTTTGGGTCACATGTTTCCCTTCTCCTCACAGGTTATGAAGGTTTCATGGAAGTTGTGAGGATGACCTCTTGCTCCCTAAATAACTAAGTGGGTTAGACAGACCAGTATCTCAGATTTCCTGAAGGCCTCTTCACAGCACTCCTGCTCTTTAATCCTTTACCTCCAGTCTTTCCTTGTCTTCCCCAGAGGTCCTAAATTCTCATTTACAAGACTCACATGGGAAGACAGGAAAAAGAATACCATGAAGATGGTTCATCACTCAGCATAGCCCCTGACAACAGATCTCCCAGTTCCCTCCTTTCGCAACCCATAAACTGCTCTGTAAAATTTAAAAAGCGTGAATTTACAGAGCTCAAGAAGAGCCAGGGGGTGAAGACCCATCTCCAACCAATAGGCTAGGCATACTGATGAGGCAGGAATATGAGGTCTTGCCAATTTTTTACCAATAAAATATCTTTCCTGCTTTTCCAGTTCTTTGGCCTGCCCTTTCCCACGCAACCCTAAGAGGGGACACAATAAGGGGGAAAAGGTCAGTGAAAAGCAACAACACAAAGCAAAGTACCCAGCATGCCCTGGGTTTGTCAGGGCACATTTGGGTCACAGTGGCTTCTCTTTGTGGACTTTTATTCCTGTCTTCTTCAGCATCTCCTGATTTTTCATTTCAAGGAAGCCTGGGTTGATCAATAGCAAGAATTATTTCCAAAATTATTCCAGTTGCAAAAGAAGCAGTGGTTCAGTGGAAATGAGGGTGGCCCTGAGTGAAACATGGAGGAAGCTAAAAGCACATAGATGGGTTTTGTGAGAGTCATAGCTGGGAAATTCTGGCTTTGCGATTCTGGCAGGCTACCTGCACCTCTCTGAGCCTCAGTTTCCCCATTTGCAGAGGGAAGAATTTAGAGCTTCAGTGGATCTTAAGATTTCTAGGTCTGACATTTTCCATTTTAAGCAAATATGGGAGGTAGGGAGGGCCTATCAGGGCAAAGATTATGGGAAAGCAGGAACTGAACCTATCTAGCTCCTAAGGCCTTGGTCTAACATACCAAAATAAGTTTATGCAGGTATGAAGTAATGAAGCTGACAGAGTTATGGTAGTGTTCCTTGATAATTTGTTTTAGAATAAAAGTGCCTCCTCCATAATGAAAGAATATAGCCAAAGCCTGTTCCAAAACTTCTCAAGAAGGCAATGACTTTGAGCTACTATCAATCACTGTGCCACGCTGCATGTTGGAAGCAGAGTTCATTTTCTGGTGCTATAACAGAATACTTATAATTATATATTTTATAAAAATAGAAATTTATTCCTCACAGTTTTGGAGGCTGAGGAGTTTGGACTCAAAGAGCCAGTGGCTTTGGTTGTCTGGTAAAAGCTGCTCTGTACATCCAAGATGATGCCATGTTGCTACATATTTGCCTCTACCGGCAAAGGCAGAAAGGGAAGTAGGTGAAATGCTCTGTGAAGCTTTATTTATGAGAGTCTTTGTCCCATTCATGAGTCAGAAGTCTTCCTTTGGCCTAAATACTTAAAATCCTACTTCTTAGTACCATCATAGAGGGCATTTGATTTTAATGCCTGAATTTTGGAGAGAACACGTTCAAACCATAGCAGGAGCTGAGGGATGGAAGGAGTATAGATGAAATTATTGTGCGGGTAATGAATCCTTTCAGGTTTATCCACCAACAACATGGATTAGACATGGCACCTCCTAAACCAGAACCATAGGAGCCTAGAGAAAGCTCAGGAGAGCTCAGGCTTGAATGAAGGACTGAATGATCAAGGTTCATCTAGTCTAAGATGTAGATGTAGAAGAGGAATGGTTATAAAATGGATTTTTCAGGGATAGGGAAGGTTATGGCATCCCTCAAGTATGTATAAACTCCAAACTAGTAAGTGAAAAACAAACAAACAAAAAAAAACAAAAAGCAACAACAACAAAAAACCACCTGAACTGGAAGGTGGGCCGGTTTCTTAGTTGGATTGCATAATCTCTGATGTTGAGAAAGGAGAAGTAACTAATCTAAGGTCACTTGACTGGAGTCATATGACTGGTTGTTGATGGGAAACTCATGGACAATTTGATTCGTTCACTTATGAGTGGATATTGAGCGCACCATGTCCTAAGTTCGATGTTTTTGTGCTTTATTCTCTGTTTAGTGCTTTTCCCAAAGGATCACGACAATCTGATTCATCCTGAATGCCCAGAATCAGCAAGGCTTTACACTATCTTCCTTGCCAAACCCTTATTCCTTCTGTTAAGGTAACTGGATGGAGAAAAAAGAGAAGATGATAGCTGTTTTTACTCTGGATGCAGAGTAGTGATGATGCCTTTTGGATGAGGGCTCTACTAGTGTTTTTTAAATAGCCCTGAACTGCTTGAACTGCTCCTTCAGGCTCATTTTGTCAACAAAGAGGCCTCAGGAGCTTGCCAGGGAGTAGAGGGTTCTCAGGGCCAGAAGGACCCACTGGTTTTGTGTGTGTGTGTGTGTGTGTGTGTGTGTGTGTGTGTGTATGTGTGTGTGTGTGTGAGCCTTAGAGGAAAAGCTCAGAAAGAACCAACCTTTGCACTAATACCTGACAAGTGACCACTGTTTAATGAATAATATCTGTTTCCTTTTGTGCAATGTTCTATGTCGCAGCTAAACACTGTATTTCATTTTACTTGCTGTTGGTTCTATGCGACTTTTCTACCCAAAACAGCTCTTTGAGGCTCCAGTGTGTACTATATCTGGAGGATGTGACTAGGTCTGTCCAGGGAGATGTTCCGGCCTTGTTACTTAGGTAGATGGGGCTGGCTGAGGTCAGCTGGCTTTTTGAGAGTTCACATCAAGGCCCTCCAACTGGCAGGGAGCAGTCACATCCTCCTGAACTTCCAGCCAAGTGCATGCTCTTCTGAAATTCACTGAGCTGAAGATAAACATGGAGCCCATAATAGCTTTTTCACTTGATCTCCTTTATTACATGTTCCACACTTTAAATTCCTTTGCTCCACTCCTGTATTCTTCTGGATCTTTTAGAACAAACATTGAAGTAGGAAAAAAAAAGAGAGAAGCCAACTTCCCTCTTCTCTCCACCCTTCTCATCCTTTCTGAGTGACTCATTTGAACTGGAACAATTAATCTTAATCAGGACAGCATGACAGCAGAAGACATCCACAGTGAGGGGTGTTGATGCCAAAAACTGGTGAGGCAACCAGCCCTTTCCTCTGGGCTGCAGTGGGGGCCATGGGGGACAATTTGGTTGTTTTAAAAATAGTATTCTGCAGCATGACAGCTGCTCATATCTGCGGGATGGACATCAGGGCAGGGGTTGTGTAACGCCTGTGCTAACCACTGAGTGTGAGCAGGCATCTTTTATACTGTTGGCTGGAAGGTGATACAGGCCACCAGACCCCACGGGCTGAGTCCAACTCCTCTGAGGGAGATTAAGGACAAATAATCCTTCATGTTTGCACTGGATATTTTCTCTGTAGAACTCAGAGCTTCCGTATATGTATCCCTAGCCATTATCCTCAATTTCTGACAGGTTTTATTACTCATCTCCTCTGCTCTGCCCACCTCCTGCTTTGCTTTTTCTTTGCATGGATCACACTTTCCAGTAAACCATGGCTATACTTGGTGCCTTAGAAAGGCTCCGGTCTACAAAATATACTTGTCGCAGACCGACTCAGAGAGTCCTGGAATGACCAGGAGGAACCACCTCATCACCTTTATGAATGTGCTGTCATCTCATTGGCAATTAACTGATTGAGTCTGTATTACAGGAGGTCTAGTGTTACTCTCCTGAGGTCCCAAAGCTCTAGGGACATAGTCCAAAGTGCACAGTCCTGCTTCCAAACACAGGGCAGAGAGGGGACCGGAGCATCTGATCTGCTCAACTATGAGTCAGTACTGGCTCAGTTCCTTCCCAGGATCCTTTGTTACAAACTGTCCTGATGCAGACGGATGGGTGCTACTGCCACACTCACGCACTTGCCAGTGAGGACAAAAGCACAGGTTTCAGGGCTACGCATGGACATCAAAGTCCCAGTCCCAGTAAATCATGATGCATTCAAAGCTGTATTAGAGGTGGTGGGAGAAGAGACTTCCAGTTCATTCATGGTGAACACCTTCTTTTGGGCTGTGCTGGGATCAACCCAGTCCCAGTGTTTGCTCTTTTAATCAGATCTCTCTCCCAACCCAGCCTTCAGATCCTCTGTAGATCTGCCTTTTCTCCTCTAAACACACTGAACAAAGTAGGTGGCCCTTATTTGCTCTACACCCCAGGGAAGTCACTACAGTTATTTTCTTTGTGGGCTCCAGTGCATGGCTTCTTTGTTTGCCCCATAAGTAACCTGACCTAATTATTTTCTGTATCCTGCGTCATCATGTCCACTACTGTACTGGGACAAAAAGAAGTTATCCCTTAAGGAAAATTCACTCCAGTGCATCCAGTGGCTTTTATGCATAGCGTGCATGACAAGGTCACAGTCCTGAGAACAGAAGTCACAGAGTTAGAACAAAACCCCTTCCACCCTTCCTTGTGGTGTCAGTCAGGATCACCAGTGTCCACCAACGCCACATTTTCCACAGTCTCTTGCTTCTCATTTATCCCACAAACCGTTATTGAGCACAGCCACAGTGCCAGGTATTCATCTGGGGTGCCACAGTGCAGAGATGGAAAGCAGACTCCAGTCACGAGAAGCAAGATGCATGCATAAAAAAATTGTAAGAAAGCAATAGGTTTGGGAGCCCGAGAAAACAGAGCCAAAAGCAACAGCTATCATGGTGGTACTTCTTATTGGCAGCAGAAACCCAGGGAAGGAGAAACGAGAAGAAAATTGCATGAAGAAGAAAAGGACAATTACAAGGCAGTGTTTAAAAAGGCAGCTAGTTGCACATTCTTGGAGGATGGGCTCATGAGATGGTCGTAGGAAAGCACATAGTGGACAGGGAAAGGAGAATGGAGAGGAAATGGTCCACTGCCTCCTCTCTCTTCCCATAAAGCTTCTATGCAGGGAATGTTAACTTCCTCAAGTCCTGCTGTATGTGTGTGTGTGTGTGTGTGTGTGTGTGTGTGCGCGCGCGCTCATGCTGAACACCGGGCATATCTCCTTGGATCTCATGTCTCTTTTCTCACTACCAGCAGAGACAGCCCAAACAAGAGGCAAAACAGTCAGAGCATGGGCGCAAAGCAGCACAAAGCTGCCAATCTGTGCTGCGGTGCACTCAGCCAGGGCAACACACAGCTGATGGCCTCGGTAGCAACTGGGACAGAATGAGGGCCCGTGGCTTCTGAAGCACCCGTGGAACCACGGAGCCCTGAAGGGACGCGAAAAGCAAACAGATACAGCAAACAGATAAGGTCCAGATAAAGTCATCTCCATGAGTTCAGAGACGAGAGCTGTATCTGTTTGATACAGCAAACAGATAAGGTCCAGATAAAGTCATCTCCATGAGTTCAGAGACGAGAGCTTGCCCTTAGGGTACAGTTGGGGGGCAGAAAGTAAAAGGCAAACTTTTGGACAGGGCAGATTTTAAGTGGGACCTTTTGATTTTTATACATTATGTGTGTAGTTCATAGTGTTTACATTCTTTGTGTGGAGTTGTTCCACGTATGTAACACATTTAATTCCTTTTTATCCCCTTTTGCTGCCTTCTGTCCCCCCCCCCATCTCGATGGCCCTTCATTTGTAAACCATCTAGCTGCCTCATTCCTGCCATCTCTTTTAGTTTGCTCTTTACTTATAGTTTGGGTTTCTCACAGAAGAGAAGACATGCAGTAGTGAAGCTGTGTATCTGATTTATTTCATTTGATATTATGGTCTCAAGGTGCATCCATTTTCCTACAGATGATTTATTTATCTTTCTTTATGGCAAAATAACAGCCCATTGTATGCAAATTCCACATTGTCTTTATCCGTTCATCTGTTTATGGAAATCTAGGCTGCTGCCAAGATTTAGCTATTATGAATTATGCTAGTATAGACATGGGTGTGCATTTCTGTAATATGATGTCGTCGTTTATCTTGGGAAATTGCTTAAAGTTGCAGAATGTGGAGGTATAACCACAGGGCAGGGTTAAGGGGAAAGAGGACATCCCATGAGGAGACATTCATTATAGAAATATAGAGGGTAATACTATATGGAGCGTAGTTTAGGGCTCAGTTTGGTCAGGAGTTTGGGAAAATAAAATTACATTGAGGGACAAGGATGCAAATGTAGGTGGGGCCAGCTGCGAGAGCCCAGGTGGTGTGTTTTGCTTCTAATCAGACAGCAAATGCTCATGGGTGGTGTAGAGATAAGAGTTTTAATTCAGGAATCTCAGTCCTTCTGCTTCATGAACTCTGTTCTGCAGTCAGATAGTTGTGCATGCATGGCATTGTGAGCAATAATATTGTGAACTGGATTTTTAGAATTCCAGAGATCTACGGAACCTATTTAAAAACTCTATACCCTCTTTTTCATTTTTCAGATGAACACATTGGAACACGGAAAGTTTAGTGAGCTTAGTTAAGAGTCTGAATTTTATTGGACCTTATATTTGTGGAGTCCAGAGGGACAGATCTGGCTCTGGCGTGGGCTTCGGCAGGTGTTCGGCACTCTGGCCTCTCCAGCTCTTCGCACCTCGTTCTCCTGCTCTGGCTTCAGCCTCAGACAAATGACCCTATGGAGATGGCACGATACACCAAGCTCCCGGTCTCCAGCCTAAAAGCTTAGCAGGTCCAAAATCGACAGACAGTGAAGGATCCAATGTCCCATGAAAGGAGGAAGAGGGCAGAGAGAGAGGCTTGAATGGAAGGTGTGGGCGTGGGTAAGCAACAGCTGCTTCCTCACACGATCTCGGTATACTGGCTCACTGCAAGTGGAGCTTTTTCCTAGCTCAATAGTCTCTGAGGGATGATGATAGAAGACACCTGAGTGGAAAACAGCATTGTCATTTCTAGCAGAACTCTTTAAAGTCTCCTGGCACAAGATAGCTCAGATTAAGGCCTGAATTCACAAGAAGAAGTCTCATTTGATCCTTTTCAAAATACAAAAACATAGCTTTGTCTCATGTGCAGTGCTAGGCTCTCATCCTACCTCAGCTTTTCTGCTGCCCAGAGCTACAGAAGTGTTTTTCCTCTGTATGTTCTGAGAAGGCGCCTGGTAGAGGAATGCAGCCTTCACTGCCTCATTTTCTGAAAGGGAGCTTAGGCCCCAGATTCATCAAAAGAATAAATTTAAAAACACAATGAAGGGCCGGCCAGATAGCTCAGCAGACTAAAGCACCTGTTTAGGCAGAGCACAGTGGCTGGAGTTCGATCCCCAGCATGTGGTGCCAGCCCAGCCCATGGGGCACGCTGAGACAGTGATTGAGACAGAGAGTGGTGGCACTTGCCCATAATCCCAGCACTTGGGAGGCTGAAACCAGGAGAATCACTACGAATCGGATCTACATAGTGAGACGCTGTAGTCCTTTAAAAAAAAATTTAAAAAAGCAAAAACAAAGAAAGAGGACATCTCAGTATTTTTTCCTCTCTCTCCTCTATTTTGAATTAATGTCAAGTCAAAACCAGATCTTAGAACGGAACTGGCCACCACAAAATTTAGACATGTTTGCATAACTTTCCAAAAATAATTCAATAAAAATGGGTTTCTCTTGGAATTTATCACTGCCTGGCAAATGAGAGCCCAAACACAACTCTGTGCTAAAAAGGCCTAAGAGCAGCAAATGGAAATGACAGTGGCAAGAAGAGAGGCAATCCAGGCAGCCAGTCACCTTTCATTATCTGTGATGGTGGACGGCAAAAATAGAAAGCAGGAGGCAGGAGAGGGATGGACTCCCGTCTCAGACTCCTCTTTTTCCTCTGGAACTTAGTAACAGCAGATAGGCTGCGGGTGAGAGGAGGAAGTCTGGGGTCTCAGAAATTCTCTCCTGCTGTATGCTCCTCACTGTTCAGCAGAAACAGGTTTCTGATTACTTTCAATGGGGATGATGCTCACGCTCAGGAAATAGTAAACTAGCATAGCCTAGAGAAGGAATAAATCAGAACAGGAAGACAGGAACAGAGAGGTGGGAACAATGGCAGGCTCTTTCAGGCTCATTAACTTACCTAGAACAAGACTAAAGAACTTGTGCCAATGTAACTTCTTCCACCTTTAAAAGTGGGTAAATTATAGAAAGACACAGTGAGAATTTGCACGAGTGTGATTTCTCCAGACTGTAGGACATTTTCAGCGAACACAATGCAGATAGGAGACGTCAGGCCCTTTCAGAGACATTGCCTCGTCTAAGTAACCCTATTGCCAGACTGGAAAACATAGTTGTCAGAGGCAGAAAGGTGTTCTTGGAATCCTCTGGACCTTTGGAGTCTTCCTTCTTCTGGTTCTCAATGATATTGTGAATGAAAGGAAACCATCACTACCTTGAGTATGGATGTCCCAAAGGCCATTCTCTTTCCACCTCTGCCCACCTCCCTGGTCAGTTCATGTAGGCCTATGGCCATCTATCTCTCCTGTGGTGGGTGGCTTCTAAATCTTTGTCCTGTTTAGCTCAGACTTCTGTTCTAATCACTGGTGTCTACTCAATCACTAGACATCTGGCAGCTCCTCCACAGTGCTTGCTGTTACTGCAACTGGGTTGTTCTACTTCCTCTTTCCTGTCAGAATCTTAGTTCAGGCTGCTACAACAAAATATCATAGACTGGTTTATCAAGTAAAATGGGTATTTCCTACAGATCTGGAAGCTAATAGACAGGATCAAGATGTTGGCAAGTTCAGCATCTGGAGGGGATTCTCTTCCTTTGTTTGCTGCAAAGAGAGTAAGATCTCCTGCTTATAGTCTTCTGTTACAGAGACAGCAAGGTCAGGTCATTTTTCACTTTGCTATAAGGGCACTAATGCTAGCATAGGGCAACACCCTCAAGACTGCATGCAAAAGTAATTATTCTCAAAGGTTGTGCTTCCTTGCACCATCACTTTAGGAGTTAGAGTTCTGACATGGGAATGTGGTAGAGACACAAATATTCATTAAACAGCATAAAGAGAATGATTCCATTATCACTCCTGCTGCTTGAACCAGGCACCTAAGCATCATTCCTGACTTCTTTCTTTCCTTTTGCCATCTATTTTAGATCTATCGTGATTATACTGGCTTCAAATATTTGAAAAATTTCTTCATATGTCTGCTTTTCTGTATATTTACTACTACTATTCCAGTTCCTATCACTGCTGTATTTTCCTGGGCCACAGTTACAGCCATTGGATTGGTTTCCATACCTTCCATTTTGTCCTTTTCCTATTTCTTCCCCATGTGGCAGTCAGAAGAATGTTTCTAAAAAAAAAAAGAAAAAAAAAAAAACTCTAACCATATCTCTCTTCTGTTTTACATATTCTACTGACTTAACCCTTAACCTCAGGATAAACTAATTTCTTTAATTTAGCTTATAAGCCTCACCTCCTCACCCTGCTCACCCTTGATATCACTCATCTTTAGATTATTATTGAACATGTGTCCTGCATTCTCTCTCTCTCTCTCTCTCTCTCTCTCTCTCTCTCTCTCTCTCAGAGAATAGAATCTTCCTAAAAGATTGCTTATTCTTAGCCAATAGGAAGTAGGGAGAAAGATCTTTTTCGAATGGGAAGGAAGGGGATCCAGAGGTGGATGGAGAGAGGGAAGGGAGGGAAAGAGGAGAAAAAGAATTCAGATGTGTTAGACACACATACCGACGCCCCACGAGGAATGTAAACATGCGCCACAAGCATGCACTAATAAAAATATTTGCTTTAAGAAAAAAATCCCCATAATAAAAGAAGAAAAATCTTTTCTGTACCTTTACTGGGCTCCTCCTTCCCTTTAGATCCTTCATCCCATCCTCTAAATCTTTGTTTCCCATCTGCAGCCGGCTTGGATTTACATTTTTTCATATAGGTAGTAGTGGTAAATTCTTGCTTTGTGTCAGTGTGCTTTTCAGATATGGTGCAGACTCACCAGACATCAACAAAACAAAGCAAAAAGCTTCATGTCAAAAGCTTCGCTCACCTCTGGTGAGCCCACCACTTACAGATAACCACGCATGTCTCAAATATTAAGTTGTTAAGTGCCAAATCCAATGTAACAAATTCAGTTAACATTGTGGCGTAAGTTCAAGCTATTGCACATTACCTGAGATACATCATTTTGTTTCTAACCAAAAGTTATAGTTTCAGTTGATCTAGAGTTAGCTTTGGTAACTAGGAAAAGTCTCATTGCATAATGATCTTTGCCTGGGACGAAGGTCCTAAAAACTAAAACTTGGTAGTTTTATATAACTCGCCTCTTGGATAGAGTTAGTTCATATTCTAGTGTCATGATCCCATGTAACTCCTGGCTTCCATTTTATCTCCAGCTCTATTTCTGGGTAACTAACATCACTAATGCCCATTGAACTGTAGTCTCGATGACAATAGAGGTATCACGTGACTTTTACAATGCCATGCCTTCAGTTCCTGAGACAAAATGTGTGCTTAATGAATGTTAGTTGGCCACATGCTTGGTCTTTTGCTGCTGCTCAGAATACTTATGTGAAAGAGGGAGAACGCTTCTGCTTCTTTCTTAGTTGGATCTGTTTGATGACTTTTTTTTAAGTGGAAGACGGAGTAGGCTGGCAGCACAGCCACCAACTCATTGGAATAAGACAAATGGTAGAAATAAATTTGTTATCTTACCAACTGCAAAAAGTTAGGAGGAGAGAAGTGGGGAGAGGTAATGGAAGGAGCCCCTAAACTGGGAGAACCTTAAGGATCAGAGGAACTAGAAGCAAGCCCATAGCACTGGATCAGTTTCTTCCCTGTAATTTCAGTTTCACCAGTAATTAGGCTGATGGACCATGTTCTAAATACTGCAATACAGGCAAATACTGTGTGCCTGTGGGGACCTAGCGGTCATGATGAATAACCTCCACTGTGAAGTGACTTAATGGCACTTCCCTGTTGGGGCATAAATCTTGATTTCATTCTACCTATCTCACCCCCAGTCCCAACCCTTGAACTACCTTTTACTCCACAAACTACTAGGAAAAGACATTTAATAAATCATCTCACAGTAGCAGAAACACCTCATCTATAATTGCCTTCAGCAACTCTCTCTGCCAAAAGCAAGGTGAAGCAAAGACTAGGATCTTTTGGAAAAGTTCAGCATCTGGGCCACAAGTGCCAGGAGAGATTACATTCCTTCTTCTCCACCCCCAGCATCGTAACCCTCCCTGGTAAGGCCACGCCTTGGATGGGCTAGAGCAGGACTAGAGAAGCCACATACCAGTGGGATCGTACAGTGCTCTGGGGTGTCCCCAAGATATACTATGGTGTTTAGGGCTTGATGAAAGGAAAATGAGCCACAGTAGACCATGGCTCACTGTAAAACACTAGGAGTGTATCTAGAACCAGATTGTCTAAGCCTGAGTACCAGCTGAACCACTATCTGGTTAACTGCTCATGGAGAAATTCCCTCAACTAGAAGCCTCACTTTCCCTTACAAATGGGGGTGATAACTGCACTCAAGCCAATAGCTAGAGAATATTTAATAAACCAGTGCTTGAAGATGACTTACCACTAGGTACAGCACCTAAACAATCTTCAATAAAAACAAACATTAATATTGCTATTAATTTTTGGTACATACGATCAGTTACCAAGGTTACGTGAAAATGAATATGGAAACATTTAGAGAAATATGAAAAAATATATAGCTTCAGGAAAATTTCCTGATTGTAGCAGGATACCTGAAGTTATGCTCACAATATATAAGTCATTTATCTGTGCTGTTTTAGGGGGGCTTAGTGGTTGTCATCGTTTAGATTAGAAAAGTCCCCCAGTGGCCTGGTGCACCCCCAGACAGAGCTTTTGGAAAGTGACTGAATCACTGGGCAGGGATGGCTGACCTGCTGTGAGCTGCTGTGGTATGGTCAGGAGCAGCAGGTCTCAGGGTGTGGCCTGGAAGGATGCCTTCCTGGCTCCACCCTACTCTCTACTTCCTGACCACTATTTCATGAACAACAATTCTCCACCTTAGGCCCTTCCACCACACCATTTTTGCACGTAGGCCTGCTGAATATGCAGTGAAGCTTCTCAAACCATGAGACAAAATTAACTCTCTTCCCTTAAATTGTTAGTGTCAGATATTTTGTCCCAAAGACAAAAGAGTAACAAAAAAATAGGAAAATCTTAGCATCAAATTTCCCCTCACATATCTATCTATCTATCTATCTATCTATCTATCTATCTATCTATCTATCTATCTATCTATTTTTGTGGTACCAGGGATTGAAATCAGAACCTTGTGCTTGCCAGGCAAGCACTCATTCTACCGAGCTATCTCCCTGGCCCAAATCTTGTTTCTTGAAGTGCTTACTTTTCTCACACAACAAGAAATCCAGAAATAGACACATTAGAGGTAGAGTGATAACTTAATTCCTCAGGAACTCAGGGTCTTTCTCCTGTAGCAACTATCTTTGTCTTCCCAGTTATCAGGTAGTTGTGGCTCCTTCAAATTCCGTATCTATGCTCTAGGCTTGAAAAAGGCCCAGAGTCAGAAGCTTTTACTTGAGACTTTAACTGTGTGTTCAGACTTCTACTTGCTCTGTGCTGGCCAAGTTTGTCATGTGGTTGATCCAAGATGAAGAGTTAAATACTTGGCCTTGAGGAATGTGTGTGAAACGTCAGTTCTTAATAATTTTTAAGTGAGACCGATCCAACTTCTACACCTTTCCTCTAGCACAGTTATGGTCACTGAAGATAGTGATGTATCTAGATGTCAGTTAAAGTGGATTCTGGGAAACATGTGGACAGGCATTTATATGTATTATCTATCTACCTGAGGGTGAGGGGATCATTTTGAATCCACTGATTATGTTGTGCTAATCACACTTCTACTAATTCTACTTTAACTTTAAAATTAAGGATAATTAACTTACCTATTTAAAATTTATGTTTTATAAAATTTGTATATACTTAATGTGATATTCTGATTTACACATAAAAGTACTTAATTGAAAAATGAAGCCAAACTAATCAACACATCCATTCCTTCACATAGCTACCTTGTGTGTAAGTGTGGTAAGAACACTAGAAATCTACTTTTGAAAACAAATATGAGAAACACAGCACAGCATGATTAACTATAGTTACCAGTGTGAATCCAGAACTTTAGAAGACTAGTGTCATGGAGAAGCTTGGGGAGAAGAGGCAGAGCCAAGAGAGATGGAATTTCCCGATGTCCCAGGGGAGGACCTTGAAGCATAAAAAGATTTGGAACCACAATCTGGAGCCAGCTGTTTGGTAAATCTCTAATCATAAAAACTTCTTTCTTGTAATTTACTAAATCACCAGAGCTTCTCCCCAAATGCCATGGAAATTACTGAGAGAATACTTGCATAGTAGACATTTAAGAAACATCTATTGACTATATTCAGTGATGATATGGATTATGGTAAGTGCATGGTAAGTCTCATAGACTTAATAAAACACCCAACACACTAAAGGGACACATGAAGGAAGAAAATCCAAAGCTAAATCCCATCTCTCAACTTCAAGATTGCAGGTGAGACTCCCATAAGCACTCCACAGAAATAAGCAGGGCTGGGAGGAGGTGCTACTGAAAGGCTCTTCCTGGAATAAAGCAAGGAAAACAGAGGTAGAAAGGAAAGAAGGAAGGAAGAAAAAAAGAGGGACAATGCATACTTATACACAAAATATGCATTCATATGTAAAATGTTATATGTATTTTGTCTTATAAATAGCATATTTATATAGGTACATGTATATACATACATATACCTATATATAGATTAGACAGCAGGCTGACCTGACATTTTCATATGAGATTAAATTTTCATAATTAAAGTCTATTAAAACTATTTCATCAGTGTTTTAAACTAAGACTGGGGACAATATCCTAGAATGACCCCAGGTAAGATCATAAATAAAGGAAAATCCAAAGTATTTCCTTTGTGCTAAATAGAAAGTTGCTAGGGTCACAAATGCCAAGTGAAAGATGAAAAGAGAAAGGAATCTAATTGGGAAATGTGAAAGCTAATATTTTAGTGAATTAACTCACCTCAATGACTCATTCCAAATGTATTAAGTTTTCACATTTAACAGTCTCTTCATTGAAAATACTAAATACCATCTGTCTCCTGTGCATGAGTTAACGTTGGTCTTAAAGCCTTCAAGTTCCCATTTCCTAATTCTTTTGTTTGGAAATAAATAACCTTTATGCTGCAGTGGCATGGACTAGGGAATGTAATTTCTTTGCCCAATTGGGAGGAATAAAAAAAAAATTCCAAAGTACAGCTCTCAGGTTATGAAATGTTCTGTGGGTCAAAGAAGGTTGGTTCTGTGTACAAGCTGCCTCTACTGGATCTGTCCCGTGATTCTTTTTTGGATATTTTTCTAGCCTCTTTAGCCAAATCTCAGTTCTTCATAAAAACTGAGACCACATTCAGAACTGAAATGGGAAATACCTGTTGTGCCCAATCACGACTCTGGGAAACTGCCTTCAAGAGCCATATCAATCCCTGCCATTTATTCCTCCCACCTTTCCTCAGTGGTACCTTTTTCCCCCTTTCAAATAGAAAAAAAAAAAACACTATTTTTTTAATAAAAATATTTAGCCTTGAATAAATTTGGATTCTTCAAATCAAAGTGAAGAAAATAATAAAGGAGATGCACCGGCAACCTTTACACAAATAAAAGAAGGAGCATAAAGACAAGAAGAAGGGAGACAAGGCCGACTGTGTTTTTGGGACCCCAAGGAAATAAGCTATATACATACTTGGATCAAGGGTTTTTGTGAGAGTCAGCACTGTATCAACTTCTAAGATTTGACCCTACTTCTTGCCCCATCATTATCTGGCCAGTGACACTGAGCAATTGACCTCATTAATTCCCTGGGCCTCAGTGTGCCCTTTGTCAAGTAATGAGGTAGTCCTAGGATGGGCTCAGGACACCAGTAGGTTGTATTGTTGCAAAATGTATGAAAAACCAAATAATTGATTTTTTTGTACATATGTTGATATCACCACATGGTGAGCTAGGTTTAGCCCCCAGACAATGGTAAAACAGATAGTGTTTTATTTTATCCTGAACTTCCTGAGCTTAAATTCTTAGCATTCCTAGCCTTTCAAAAATGACCTCATGTAACTTTCCAACCTCTACTGTGACTTCAGCTCTGTGCATGAGTTTTTACATGTCAGTAAATACCTGTTGGATTTCTGAAGCACTTCTTTGTGCTTCTTTCTCTACTCTGTTTTTTTCCTCACTCTGCATTACCCAAATCCTACTTGGTCCCTGAATCATGAAGGCACTTTTCGGTCTGCCTTTCCTGACATCCTCCTACTTGTCTCTTCCTAACACTTTCATGTGATTTCTTTTCTCCTAGTCAAAGGTTTCTTAATCTCAGCACAAGTGACAATTTGGATTGATAGATTTCGTTGTGAGATAACATTTCTGCCTTCTACACAGAAAAAGCCAATAGCAAGCCTCATCTTCCAAATAGTGACAATTAAAAAAAATTCCAAGAAACTGCCAAATGTCCCTCATGGGGCAAAGTCATCTGTCGTTTACAATCACTGCTCAAACCCTACATCTTTCTCATAGTATACTTGAATGCAAAGCCAGGCAGACTTGTTTTTGAAATCTGATTTGGTCACTTCTTTCTCTGTGAGCATGAGGAATTTACTCAACATCTCCGAACTTGAGTTTCTTACAGATAGTGTAAAACAAAGGCTTTAGGTGGCAGAATCATTATGGTGATTATGTATGAATTTCAAAAGAGATGTTGATACGTATGGATTGTTCAGCAATCCTGAAAAAACGCTCTCTAAAAGTTGGGTACAGTGAACCTACAGAGCTTTAGAAAGAGCTGCCTCTAATGACAGACTTGGACACTTAGCAATAACAGCACTTAGTAATAATAATAATAATAACAACAAAATATTTGTGAAATAAGGTAAAATATTTTGAGTGTTTAAGTATTTTTTAAATGATTGCAGCCAAAGATGCATTGTCATTATGCTCCCTCAAATACTCCCCCTTGCTTCAAACACACATACCCCATCATTGCCACTTTATGAAGCCTGGAATCTTCTTCCATGAGTGTCTTTAGTTGCCCTGTCATGACTGCCTTGTTGTTCTGAATCGATTCACAACACTTACCTTTTGATTTTAGGAAGATCCAGGAGTCACATGGTGCCAGGTCTGGTGAAAAGGTGGATGTGGCTATACTAAAATGTTTTTATCTGACAGAAATCATCATATCTGAAGCTATGCAGACAGCATTGTCATGAAAAAGTGATGTGTGCCCATTTCTGAGGCTGTTTTCCATGTTTATTGTTTCTTAAACATTTTAGCAAACCCTTTAAGACATGGGTATAAACTTGACCTTTATCATTCCACGGAGGCCAAAGACCATAATGAATATCATCTTTATTTAGAACTTGATTGACCTACGCTTTTGCAATAGGAAAATTGAGTGGTTTCTACTGAGAGTCCCGGGTACTGAGAATCCTTAGTCTCTACATTCTAATCACAGGCCCAGGTTGCATCTCCCATGATGACAATTCTTAAAAAGCTGGAATCTGAAGTGTGTCCAATAAGAGTGACAAACACCATAGCTTTAAAATGTATGGACCAGATTCCTCACTCACTGGCCCCATGTTCAAATCTACTATTGAAATTCTTTGAATGGAACATATGAGATTCTCAGAAGCCCAGGAACATCTCTAATAGTGAACTAGATGTGTGACTAAGTCATTTTATTCATTCCTTCAACATTTTCTTGGATTTTTGATGTTGAAAGACTTCTGATCTCATCTTAAATGATACACAACCACTTGGGAATTGCTAAAGCCAGTTATAAACTATCTTCATTGTCACCATAGAATCACCATAAGCTGCTTTTGACATGTCATGTGCTTTTTTATCAGTCTTTTGCAGTTTGAAACACAGTTTCATGTCAATGTGTCATTTACAACCCATAATTGATGACACACTTTAAAATATAGCTTCTTTCAACCTTTGTTCATGATGAACTGACTGCACACAAGCTGAAACTTGCCACACATCATTTCTTGTGTTGAAGATTCCTGTCTTTCTGCTGCATGTTGCTTGACGGGTTCACCATGTTTCTTGATCAATGCCTTAAACACATTATAAGCATTATATAAAGTATCCCATAGTAAAATGTACTAGATGGAGGGTGAGAAGTGGTAAAGATAACATCTCAGTGACTTACATTCAGTTGGTATCTGGCACAGCCCCTGGTCATCTGAGCATTGATTGTTGAAAGCAAGAACCCGATAACTAAATGCTCACAGAACCGTTTAGCTGAGCAGTCTACTATCTGCCCTGTACCCCAGGCATCACTGCTGTGGGATCCCTCACATACCAAGATTGAGTTGTTATTTTTTATCTCTGCAAGCTTCTTCTGTTCAACAGCAGCAGGAAACTGAAGAGAAGGATGGCGAGCAGTTGCTATGGATCAGTAGTACCCAGGAAAAGCACTGTCAATGCTGAGATTTTTGTGAGACTTGTGGAGCAGCAGGACAGACAGGTGTGTCCACACAGGGAGAAGCCTTGAGGAGGTGTATCATCTGCAGGAAATAGCTGAAGCATGTGGCTAGCAGGAGCTGTCGCAATGGGGAAAGGCACTGCTATATTGGAACAGTGTCAGGTTGAGGAACCTGTAGGCTGAGACCTGTGAGAGATGGCCCTGGGACTTCCAAAGCTATCCAAGGGGCTGAACTGTGCTGGGATACTCCGCATCCATTCAAAGGACCATCAAGGCTAAAAGATCTGACTTAGCACAAAGAGTATATCCACAGATATGAGGTATTTACACAGCACTTGTTGGATTGTAGAAAATCATAAAAACTCTAGTACTCAACTTTTTTTCCTTTGCTCTTGAGACAGGTAGAGATGATATGGAGCATTTCAAATCACCTGACCACAGGGCTGAATTTCCTGGGAGAATTATGTCCATGTTTCTCTTTTATAGGTAGAACAGTAGTAATCAGTTTGCACATCAAGTAGAAGACAAAAGCTATGTTTACATACATTTTCATTAAGTTATTCAGCTAAGCATAGTGGCAAGTGATATATTCTGAGGAACCCTTCACTTTAAACTTTTCTTTGAGTTTGTAACCTTCAACTCAAAAATGACAGCAATAATGACACTGACTCATACACATTTGTACTCAAGAAGCTCCCATTCGAGCCTCTAGGGTTTCTACTCTTGTCTGGAACAATTCAGAACTTACTCTTGATCTTCTGGGCATGGGCATACCTTTTATCCAACTTAAATGATTCAAATTTATTCCATTATAATGACATCTCATGTGAGTGTCATCAGTAGAATTCACCAGATATTTCTGGTTACTTGCTTTTGGGTAAGAATGCATGCCTTAGGACTAGAGATACAGCTCAGTGGCACAGAGACAGAGTCACAGAGAGAAAAAGAGGCAGAAACACAGAGAGACAGACAGAATGCATGCCTTGCTGCCTTTCTGATTAAAGTGGCATCCTGTCACTGCTGAGGGTTAATGAGTTTCCAGTATAAATGATGCATGTCACTTCCATGATAAAGCATTTAATTGCTGGAATGAAACCATTTACAGCTGTCTTTCTCTTTTCCATAGTGACCTGCAATGTTTCAAATATGGCTGAGTCACTAGACTCTATCGTGTAGTCTATGGAAGAGGAGAGAAGCTATAGCCAAGCTACAATGCATGTGTGGGGCCAACAAGAAGCCAATCTTTATTGTTTGAACTCACTATTACTTGGAGAATAAAATTGTTATAGCAGCACAACCTTGGCCAAACTAAGTGATTTGTACCTGTGTTTACAACCTAGCATCTGCTCTCATTCTGGACAAAGCCCCAGAACAGCTCCAAATTTGTTACAGCATTATTTAAAATATTTCATTTTTACTTTACAATCCACTTCTAATTTCCACTGACCACATTCCAATTCCCTAGTTGGAAGATGATCTAGAAGGTCTTCTATTATCAGCATAGATCTACCTAACATGTGAGAGACCACATTTTTTTCTTTTTGAGATCACATGTTTAAAGGCAAAAGAAATCAGGAAACTTCCAGACTGCTCCTATCAGAAACCTTGATTATACTTCAACTTGGACAGTACTTTATGAGGACACAGTCATTCTTATTTACTTCAGAAAATGGTCACATAAATTATCTTGTTCAATGGACTGGTAGTTTTAATGTTACTGGTTTTGTTTTCAGCATAAAGAGAAAGGTCATGTGGCCAGCTAGACTCACAGAAGTGCAATCCTTCCAGATCTTTTTCTGCTTAGTATGATCACAAGTTAATGCTATCATGAAGATGTTGAACAAAAAGACCAGATGTCACACCCTGGAACCCAAGAAAGGGTGCACTATATTGTAGTACTAATTTTAAAGTTGACTTGAAACTTCCTCCTTCAGATGATAGGTCAAATTTGTCTCTTACAAAATTTGTGACCAAAATGACATTGTTCATAATTTCATTACTAAATTGAAAAGCTCACTTAAAATGTTTATTATACCTGAATTTGAAATTACTTGGGTTAAATATTTTCCAAACACTGAGTCACACATTGTAAGATCAATCTCTTGTTTCTTTTTGCACTCACCCTTATTCATTCTTTTTCCCAGTTAGTGTTCATCTCTTCTTTTGCCTCACTGTCTTCCTCTTCATTCTTATCATTCATGCATGGAGTGTAAAGAGTTTCCTGGACCACATAGGATAGGGAATGTGAGAAGTTGTTCCAGTTGCCCAATTAGCATAGGATCTCTGTTGTCTCTGTTATGGTTTTTGTCTAGTTGTCACCTCAAATCTTCATGCAGTCATGGGGCTGGAACTTCTAGAGTTTGAGACTAACTCATGATCCACTGGGATTATGTGTCTTTGTACTGCTGGGATTATGGATTTTAGTACTTTTGGGATTATGAGTGTCGTCTGAGGCAGATATCATGAGGCAGAGAGCCTGAATGCAATATAAGAGAGACCGAAAAACAGACTCTGTCTTTGGTACTCTCTGTTGCAATTGCTCCGCTGCCATGAACAGCTGCTCTCTGTCATCTGCCTGTCACTCTGCCTTGGAGCCAGCCAAGTACGGACTGAAACCTCTAATAACTATGAGCTAAATAAACCTTTCCTTCCTTCATTTTGATTGTCAGGTATTTGTTCCAGCAATGAGAGAAGAGTAACTAAGACAGTCTATTTCATAGAGCTCTTGACATGTAATTATGTCCATGAGCTTCTCAACTGTCTGATAACTTAAGGATATAACTGTTGAGAAGCAAATAGCTCCCACGTTTCTCATGCTCAAGTGATGCTTCTCTGATAGGACTCAGTGTTCTCAAATTTTTTGTGTGTTACCTACCTCAGTTTCTGCTTAATGGTAGAACAACTGACATGCTTGTTTTTACCTCCTGTCCAACCTCACAGCAATACCAAATCCATTTCCTCATAAAGACTAAAACTATTTATGACTCATTTTTTAAATGTAAAAAGCATGACTTAATTCATTCAAAGATGAGTTCACTTGAAGGAGGAATTTCACTCAAAAGAAAGAAGTCCATTCCGTCAATCATTATGACTGAAAACTGCAGCTCAAGAAATAGCCCAGATAGGTTGCTCTCCCAAAGAAGAAAACCCTAGAAAAAAAGACCACTGAGTAGCGCTGGAGAAGGAAGCTACTATAGGAACAGCCCTGATACTCCTTCCATGTCACTGACTGGCTAATAAGTTGGTTGAAAACAAAGCAAGGAAAACTAATACGCTTATCTTCAATCTAACCCTTCCTTATACCATGCCATGCAGCATGTCCCTGTAAGGCAGGGCTTGCAACACAATCATGGTAGAAAAAAAAAGTTCTATGTATGAACTCTTCACCTTTGTGGTCATATCTGACATAGTTTAAGAGTGACATTGGCCTTCTGCTGATGCTGGAAACAACCAGGGAAAATAGCAGATCAGGATTTAAAAAAAATGAATTAATGCATCATAGGTCTACTGGGTGACTTCAGGGTGAGATTGCAGTTGGTCCAACTCTGAGGACTAGCAGGGCAGCTCCCAGCCTGTTGTGCTCTTCCAGTGCCCCTGCTCATGGCTGAGGAAACTCCCCTAAGCCACACACAGCTCAAGTGAGCAAGAAACCAGCAGCACCTCTGCACAGTGTTGGCTTACCACGGAAGGTGTTTTCATTTCATGGTTGCCTGGTTAAACATTTCTTTGGTAATGAGAGACAGAGAGGGATGTGAGATCTAGGAAGTTTTCCCTGGTTTTGAGAGGGGAGGATGAGTAATATGTGGGAAAACCTATCTATCACCTCAACACACCCTCTCGCCTAGTTTTACTACCTCTCATTTCTACTGCAGAAAATTCTAACCCTACCAATAGCACATTGTAATGAGGCCTTGTTGTTCTAAAATTATATCATTCGCTTAGTATTATGAACTTCCAATGGTCCACATGAGCCTTTTTCTCCCTGGACAGCTTGCAATCTTTGGGAGCCTTTACAGTGATCTCTGGTTTTGTGGTGTATGATCATGCTTAGCACAGTTCTGGATGGTATGAGAGCTACTCAGTTGATGTTTATGACAACTGTATTACCTGACCATGACTCACAGAATAGAATTCCATTACCTGATATTGATAGATATCTGCTATCTTCACCACATTATACTAAAATAAATGCTAAAAACTTATAGCCAGATTGAAGAAAATTGTGGGTAACAGCCCATTATACATGTAATTCCATCTGTGCATTAAGGTGACATCTGAAGCTATGTTTTTAAGTAGTCACACATACGTGGTTCAATGGACTATCTAGTGATGCTTAGCCTAAACACTCAATTCATTTATCTAACCCCAAAGTGGGTGGTAAATGTTTAATGTAAGCACAATATTAAAAAGAATTAATATTTATTGAGCATTTACTATGTGTCTGACAGGTCCCAATCCTTTTCCTTGTTGAAACTCACCAAATCTTCACAACAAACCCTGTAATTATTCCTCTGTTAGAGATAAGGGAGGCTAGGAGAGGTTGAACAGCTGGGGCTTTTTGCATGGCAGTCCTGTTTTTGAATCCAGAGAGCTCAGACACAGAGCCCAGGCTTTTAATCACTGAACTGTAGAAGGAAAGGACATTCACTCACATGCATGCTGTGTCTATTTGTTTTAAATAGATAAGAGAAAACTGTTTTCACCTCATTGTTACATGGGAGGAGAGTTTTACATTTTGATTTCTAAATCATGCTGCTAGGCAAGCACAGGTGAATGTTGGGCATGGGTGTGGTACGTACAACTGATGGCTGGCAGCTTGCAGAGAGGTACACTGATCAGAGATGAAATGAGGTTAATGGACTGCTGTTGGGCAAAAGGGAATGTGCTCACAGTGGAAAAGTAGACATGAAGTAATTAATGAGGCAATAACCACTGATGAGCTTAAGTCCGACCTAGTTCTTTGATTATAAGCACTACCATTTGCAGAAAGCTGGCAGGACACTTGGCTTGCGGTAAATATCAGCAAACTGCTTCACCTCGGTTTATGAAGTGATCCTTGATATGTTATCCGTCATTTCCAAAGACCTTCTGAAGTTTCTTCAGTCTTCCTGTCTTTGCATTTGCAATTGGTTTTAATCAGATGCAAAATGCTGATCCAGCTTCTTGCTTGAATTTATTCAGCTGCTGCAAAGATTCCATGACTGGGATGCATTTATGTTTTTATCACTGCCTCTTAAACCTGAATAATTTATCATGCTCTTTCCATGCACCCTCCCACCCTGGGCCCCATATCATTTTACAGAACAAGAGCGAAGCTCTTGCTTTAATAATCAAGCCCATTTAGGATGGGCCTGCTTTTTCTCATGGACTCTGGCATCCCTTCTTTTCTGTCAGGGGAATATTTGGAGGATAGCAGCATTTTTTTGCACTACTAATTCAGCTTAGTTTAATTTGTCAGTGATTTCTTAGTATGGATTCCTTGGTAAGGCATGTAGCTCCTACCACAAATGAACTGATTATTACATTAAAGATCTCTAACTAGGTAGGCTATCTGCCTTAAACATGTTTGTCGTTTGTTTGTATTTTAGCTGAATACATGACAAAAAATAACAGCAATCCCCAGGGAGATAATCTTATTGATCCCTACATGAAGAGTTCTTATCTCAGCTAATTCACCATGCAAATGTGGTATCAATAATCTTGATACAACAAACAAATTATGTTCAGGGAGAGAACTACTTCCTATCAAGTCAATACCAGAGATTTCATTGCTTATCTTTTCAAGTAGATGCTCAAGAATGGGCTAGTATCAGACCTGAGAGAAATTAGTTTGTTCCTTCATCAGTTAAGAAATAGCAAGAATGAACAAAGAACAAACACATATCAATACATGGCTACATCTCATGTCAAGATATTTACTTTATACATTGGACACACATGGATATTTTTTGCAAAATGGAAAATGAAAACAACTAAATTTTCATTTTATGAAAAGACTTGCCTTAAGGACCATAAAAAGCAGACTCCTTTTGTATGGCTAAAATAGATTTTGAGTTATCAACAGCTTAACAATTTCTTGGTCTCCTTCAAGGACTTGCTGTGGGATCCAGAGGTCATTGGGATTTATGGCTGTAAGAATGGTATCAAAACATTCAGTTTAATATTAGTTGATGTTTCCTTTTCAATCCAGACCACTACTTCATTAGAGGAGCTGAATCTGGCAGCACACAGACCAACTTCAGTAGGTTTCCAGATGGAAACTTATAAAACTTTCTGGGCAAAATTAATAAACAGCCAACTATGGCAAGATGCTGACTAATTTTATGTGTCCACTTGGCTAGGTTCTGGTGCCTACTTATTTGGTCAGACATTAGTCCACATGTTGCTGCATAGGCATTTCTGAATATGATTAACATTTTCATGAGTAAATTCTGGGTAAAACAGATTTTTACTCAAATAAGGCAGACAATATAGAGAGGCCTTGCCATTCTTCAGTTCACCACGCTTTCCAATCTTGGGCATGCCTTTCAGCATCTTTGGTACTATTTTCTTAGTCTGTAAAATGGAAAAGATAACAACTTCTACATGCCTTATTGAGTGGGAGAAGTAAATGGTATAAACATATGATAATATGTTAGACTCAAGGTGTCATTTCCCCCCTGTGTGGCCAAGCATTTGTACGAACACACTCTGAGGTTCTTTGCAGCTGAATCCTCACAACAGACCAGCAGTCTCTGGCTGTGTCCTCAGTCCTGGTCATCCTTTCCTTGCTAAAGGAGAGTGGGCATGTACATACTGAGCCCTGACTCAGCTCTGGTTTGGGCTGATGTCTCACTTCAACTAAGGAAGCCTTCTGGGCTTTCTCACTCAGGCAGGCAGTGTCTAATTTTAGAGAAAGAAAAATTATTTTGTTTTCACTAAGAAATCCTTTAGATTAGTGATTCTCAACTGAAGGCTTCTTTGTCTCCAGGGGACATTTGGCAATGTCTGTAGGTTTTCGGATACCTCAACTGGGGTAGGGTAGATGAAATGTAATCAGTATGTACCGTGCATGTAGGGGCCAGAGAAGCTGCTCAGTATCTTATCATAGGAACCTTTTGTTGCTGGGAGAAATACCCAGCACCTACAGTTTAGAGGAGGAGAGGTTTATTTCGTCCCACATTTCAGTATTCTCAGCCTTTACATGAGTGAGTACCTGCTCCATGGCAGGATGGTATGGCACAGGGGCATGGTGGGAAAACAGCTACCCATGGCATAGGGACAGAAATGAGCCCTTGCAGGTCATGCCCAAGTGACCAGACTCTGGGCAAGATGCCCCCTAAAACCAGATCACTTATAACACCCCCATCTAGTCACCTTCCAAAAACCCCTCCTAAGAACACATAAGGGCCATGGGATATACACCATGCCACCTACTAGACAACAAAGGATGTCCTTAGACAATAAAGAATTGTCTCCTTTGAAATGTCAATGTTGATTGGGACTGGCCGCACAATTGGGACTGGCTGCGCTGAGACCAGGTAAAGAGGCTCTGGCCCCCGACCCCCAGCACCATCCATGCCGTGAACTCCACCCGCCATTGGGACCAGCACTGGGCAACCAGGTAAAGATGCTCCCAGCCCGGCATCTATTCCTTGGAGCTCTGACTCCACCCACAGCCCTGACCCACGGGGCTTCGCGGCAGCCAGCTACCAGAGCTTCAACCAGCAGCCAGGCATGGCTGGAGGGGAGCAAGCTTAGTGGATCTGGATCCAAACTACCTTAGGCACTAACAGCATAACTTCACCAAAGTGCAGAGAGCAACTGCTATACAAAATGATAAAGAAAAAGAGTAAGCTGTAACCTCAGATCCTGAGCCCACTCAGAACTAATACAAGAGATACTAACATGGAAGAAAATGGGAATCACGCAGCTCTGAACTGAAACCTCTGAATCAGCAGCATCTGAGGTAGACAGACAAGTACAGAAACATACAGAGCAACTCAGATCAGAGATAACAGCTGAAATAAAAAAAGAAACGCATGAATTAATAGAATCTGAAGTGGAAAAACAATTGCAGAAACGTATGGAGCAAAACAGAACAGAAATAACGCCTGAAGAAAAAAAAGACATATCTAAATTAATAGCATCTAAAGTAGGAGAACAAATGCAGAAAGGTAAGGATGAAAGCAGAGCATAAATAATCTCTGACCTAGAGAGCGAAAGGATAACTATAATGAAAGACTTAAGTAATATTAAAGAAGTTATTGATAAAAAATTAGAAGAGAATAGAAAAATGATGGATTCCCTGACTGAGCAATATAAGAAAGAAATAGATCACATGAAACAGTTTCAAGGAGATATACAAGAAAATAAAATCTCAATCACAGGCTGGCAAAACCATATGAATGAAAGCAAAGACAGAATTTCAGATCTTGAAGACACAGTCACAGCTAGTGAACAGGTAAGAAAGGATCTCTTAAAAATAACCAGGATGCAGGAAAAAATAATTCAACAACTGCAAGATGATGCAAGAATGAACAATGTGAGATTAATAGGAATCAGTGAGAAAGAAGGACTCAATATAAATGATATAAAAAGAATATGGGCAGAAATAATAGCAGAAAACTTCTCAAATATGACAAAACAATCAGATATTCAGGGAACTGAAGCATACAGGACACCAAATAACATCAACCTGACTAAAAACACATCAAGACATATAATAATCAAGATCCCAGAAATCCAGCAGATGAATAACATACTAAAAGCTGCTAGAGAAAAGAAACAGATCACATTTAAGGAACACCCATCAGAATAATGGCAGATTTCTCTGCACAAACCATGAAATCAAGAAGAGCATGGAGCAAAGTGCTTCAAGTCCTCCATGAAAATAAATTTCAGCCCAGACTGCTATACCCAGAAAAACTCTCGTTTAAGTATGTGGGAGAAGTGAAATACTTCCACAACAAGGAACAACTAAGAATTCCATGATGTCAAAGCCAACACTACACAGAATACTAAAAAACATTTTAGAGAGGGAGCAAAACAACCCAAATTCAACAAATGAGAACAGAAAGAACCCACCAAATAGGGCAACGAATTAAACACAGGAGAAAAAGTGGTAAACTGTAGTAAATAAAAGTCATGTCAATCATAAGTCAATACATTTCAATTATAACCATCAATGTTAATGGACTCAATTCTCCAATTAAAAGAAGTAGACTGGCAGAATGGATAAGGAAACAAAACCCAACAATATGCTGTATATAAGAAACACACTTAACTCATGAAGAAATTCATAGGCTAAAAGTGAAAGGAAGGAAAATAATACTACATGCTCCAGCACCTGAAAAAAAAAAAAAAAAAAAAAAAAAAAAGCAGGGGTAGCAATCCTGTTTGCAGACAGTCTAAATTTCAAACCAAGATCAATCAAATGAAACAAAGAAGGCCACTATATACTGGTTAGGGGAAAAATTCAGGATAAAGAGGTAACACTCATAAATATGTATGCACCCAACACAGGAGCAGCAAGCTACATAAGACAAACCTTAATGGACATGAAAAATCTAATATCCAATACTACAATCTTAACAGAAGACCTTAACATCCCTCTATCCAAAAAAGATAGGTCAAGCAGGCAAAAAATTAGCAAAGAAGTAGCAGAACTGAAATAGAACTTGGAACAACTGCACTCTGGACATACACAGAGTGTTCCACCCAACCTCTTCAGAATACACATTCTTGTCAGTTGCACATGGGAAATATTCTACAATAGACCACATATTAGTCCACAGGTCACGCTTAAGTATATGCAAGAAAACAGGTATTATCCTAGGCCTATTATCTGATGACAGTGCAATGAAATTGGAAATAAATGGCCAAAGAAGCCATAAGAACTCCAGAAACACATGGAAATTAAACAACACTCTTCTCAGCAATCAGTGGGTTACAGATGAAATTAAACAAGAAATTAAACAATATCTAGAATTTAATGAAAATTCAAGCACAACCTACTGGAATTTATGGGATGCAATGAAAGCAATTCTTAGAGGGAAATTTATAGCTTTGAACTCACACATTAAGAAAACACAATGGGAACAAACCAATACTTTCATGTAGCACCTAAACCAACTAGAAACGGAAGAGCAAACGAAATCCAAAGATGGGAGGAAATTATAAAGATAAGAGCAGAGATTAATTCAATTCAGACAAAGAAAACAGCACAAAGAATTAATGAATCAAACATCTGGTTCTTTGAAAGATTAAACAAAATTGACAAGCCCCTAGCTAACCTCATCAAAAAGAGGAAAGAAAGGACTCAAATTCAAGCAATAAGGAATAAAAAGGGTGAAATTACTACAGAACCAGCAGAGATTCAGAAGATCATATATAGCTACTTTGAGAATCTTTACTCTCACAGAATTGAAGACATGGAGACAGATTCTTAGACAGATTCTTAGAAGACAGATTTTTGGAAAAGTACAAATTATCAAAACTGAATCAAGAAGATATAAGTACTCTCAATAACCCAATAACAGCCAATGAAATATAAAATGTAGTAAAAAACCTGCCAACAAAGAAAAGTCCAGGACCTGATGATTCACCACTGAATTCTACAAGAAATGTATAGAGGACATGATCCCAATACTCCTCAAACTCTTCAGTGAAATTGAAAAGGAAGTAATACTTCCAAAATCATTCCTAGAGGCAACTATTACACTGATACCAAAACTAGAGAGAGATGCAACTAAAAAAGAGAACTATAGACTAATCTCTCTCATGAACATACATGCAAAAATCCTCAATAAAATCCCCACCAATAGAATACAACAAATCATCAAGAAGATTATACACCATGACTAGGTAGGATTCATCCCAGGGATGCAAGGATGGTTCAATATATGCAAATCTATAAATGCATATATAGATGCTCTATATTAATAGAGCCCAAACCAAAAATCACATGATTGTCCCAATTGATGCAGAAAAGGCTTTTCACAAAGTCTAACACTAATTCATGTTCAAAGTCCTACAGAAAATTGGAATAGAAGGCCTCTACTTCAACCTGATAAAAGCCATCTATGACAATCCAACAGGTAACATAATTCTAAATGGGGAAAAACTGAAGTGTTTTTCTCTTAAATCTGGTACAAGACAAGGATGTCCTCTATCACCACTCCTATTCAATATAGTTCTGGAATCATTAGCTACAGCCATTAGACAAAGAGAAATAAAAAGAATAAAAATAGGTAAAGAAG
>PVKN010001892.1:32514-46930 GCA_004027915.1 Capromys pilorides | reverse complement strand
GGTGAAAACCTTGATCTGGTTTTCGTCAGAGAAAACCTCTTGGACCTGGCCTCAGAGAATCCCACGATCCTTGTCAGCTCAGATGTGGGGCCTCCTGCTCCAGGTTTCCAATGCATTGTTCCTTCAGGGACAAAAGAATATGTACACGCTCCAAGGGAGGCGGCAGCGACCCTGCCTGGCCCACAGGTGCTGGGCTCTCTAGGGGCCTCAAACCCTGTGCTTACCCAGAGACAAGAATAAGACTCTTCGTGTTCAATTACAAACAGGATGTCCCTGCTAGTCCTCTCCCCGGCTTTGCTAAAAATAAAGCAGGGAAGTGGCTCAGTCTCCTCACGCTTTAATCCCATTACATTTGGGGTGAAGAACTGCAGCTAATGAAATACATGGCTGGCTTCACCACCTAGGACGGTGTCTCTTTCCGCTCAGTGCAACAGAGTCCCAAATTCTGAACTCGGGTGACCATCAGCTCCTCGTAGAGGGGCTGCCCTAGTGCTGTCCTGCAAGATCGCAGTGCACCCGCCCACAGGACGCTACTGGGACTCAGTGCCACTGTGCCATGCTCCGTGTGCAGGGCCCCACATCACCGCCTGCTGTCTCTAAGGATGAATCAATGCGCATTGAAGGAGAAAGAAAGTGGGCCCTGCCCTGCGGGAGCCACGTGGGCACCAAGCCCAGGCGCCGGCTCTGTGCACCCCTGGAGCTCTCTGCTCGCTTGTGGTGCTAAGGTGTCTGACTTCTCTGCGCGGCCCCCTGCTCAGCAAGAGCGACGCCCCACTGCCGCTGGGGAGCTTCGCTTCAGCGCCCAGGCTGCTCGTCTTCTGCTCGCCCCGCAGTACTCGGACTTGCTGCTCCGGCATCCAGATCCCAGTCTTAGGGGCTGAGAGTCCTGAAAGGACCCAGACCTGCCGGTCCTGCTCCCAGCGGGAGTCCCCAAGGTGCCAGCTGACCTCCTGGTGACCGGGAAGATGCTCTTGACCTAACCTCAGCGGGACGTGCTGGGAACAGGCCGCTTTCATTTGCAGACTGCGGTCTATCCAGGGGTGGGGGAGACAGAAGAAATGAGAGTCTGCTGACTGTTGGGTCCCCCACCCCTGCTCGGGATGGACAGGCAGCAACTGTGGAGCACATCAGGCATGACCTCGGTCTAACCCTGAGGGCCACGGCCTGAAAAGGAGCAGTGGCAGATTCGGAGCCAGGCTGCCAACCGGAGCGTCAGATCCCTGCCACTCCCATCCTCTGCTGCGCGGGAGAAACAGCAGCCCTGCCGGGCTGGGGCCACACACTGAGCCTAGCTGTCACACTGCACTCCTGGAGGTGCCATTTGCCACCTCATCAGGCCCTTGCTGTCCCTGCCTTGGCCTTGCCCCTGATGCCCCTTGCTGTGCCCGTACCTTCTTGGGCCGTCTTCCCTCTCTGGCGAGCCCGCAACCGTCTTGTACTCATTCCTCTGGTTATTTAGCAGTACCTTGCGGGGACCAAGACCGTAATACCTGACGGAGCAGCGGCTCAGGCAGTGCCTGACGAGGCAGTGTCTGGGTGGTGACAGGAGCTGAAGAGGGGTCCTCGGAGAACGAAGACTGTTTAACCAGGGGCCCACTGGTGGCTTCCAAATCTACACACCCTGATGTTGTCTGCAGCGCTGAGGGGTGGCCAAGGAAGCATCTGGGTGGGGCAGAGCTCTTGATGGCTCAAGAGTCCTCAAGGGGCTTCACAGGGATATGCTTGCTTATGTAGGTTGAGAGAGTACAGGGGAGAAGATGGGAAAAAATAAATATAAATAGTAGAGGGGAAACTTTTTCATTTTGTCTTTTGAGACAAAGTCTCATTATGTAGCACAGGCCGGCCTGGGTTCACAGCGGTCCTCCTGCTTCAGCCTCCTGAGTGCTGGGATGACAGGTATGCACAACCCCGAGCTTAAAAGGGGAACACTGTAAAGAGAAATAGAACCGAAAAGGGCCAGAGGGAAGACCAGCTGGTGGGGCACAGACATCGCTCCACACAGCAGCAGGACCAAAGAGCGCAGCAGGCTCCTGGAGGAGGCCGAGCGCGCCGGCCGCCCTGAACACTCGTGGGAGTTGGAGGAAAGGAGGAGGGGCGTCAGCCCTGGGGTGGGGAAGGCGAGCGCGGGCAGTGCTGTGACCCGGGAAAGCCAGGTGTGTGCCAGAGAGGTTGGGGGGCCTGGCGACAGCAGTCCCAGTAAGCAGCTGGCCCAGGGGAAGTCTTCATGGGCCAGCCCCAGACATAGCAAGCAGCCCCTTGGAGAGTGGTGGGGCCCAAGGAGGACCGGGGTGATGATGTGCTTGGGGCTTGCTGCAGAGTAAGTGCAGCCCCCGCCACGCCTGCTCCTCCGTGCCCTGAGGCGCGCTGTGCCATGGAAGGCGCCGTGTTGGCACGCACCGTGGCAGCTGTGGTTCTGGCTCCCAACCGCCTGGGTCAGGAGTCACAGAAGAGCTCTGCCGGGTGAGACTGCCGGACCTCAGCACTTCGGCTGGGCCTCCTTGGCCCCACCTCAGCCTCTCTCCTGTCCCATTTCCTCCAGGGAGTGAGGTGTCCTCGGCATGCTAGCGCATGGCACTGGGACCCAGGCACTGACAATGGCATAGACTTGGGCTGGGGGGCCAAAGAGGGGTGGACTGTGGCTGGCTGAGCCGTTCACAGGGCTGTGCTCCTGAGACCCTCGGGAGCTGGCCCGAGGGCTCTCCAAGGGAGTCACCTGGGGACAGTGCCACGCGAGGTGCTGCTCACTTCCATGCTTCTCTTCCTGCCGAGACCAGATTTTTCCATGTCCAGAGCTTCAGAGACTTCAGGTCAGTGCAGGTTTTAACTGCCGGTGTCCCTCGGGCCTCCACCCCCGTGTGCCGACTGCTTCCTTCCTCTGCCTCCCTCTTCTGCTCTCTCCATTCTGTGCTGGATCCAGAACTCCCGAAAGTTCTGGAATTTTCTCCCACTTCCTGACAAAACACACTTTTCCTGAAACTTTTCCCCAGAGCTAAGGGCCCAAAGCCAGTCTGATTAGCAAAGTCAGTACTAGCCTTCCCGCATACCAGCGCTTTTCCTGGATTTCAGTCCCATTAGTCCATGTTTGCAGTCATAATGATCCCATGGCCCGGGTTCAGAATGCGTGTGCATCTTTTTATGTCCCCTTGTCCACTTCTTCCTTTCTCCACCCTTCAGCTCTTGGCCCCTGGCCTATCTCCCTGTCCTCTGATATCTGCCTGAGTCCCCAAGAGGCCACAGGCAACAGGGACAGTTTCAGCATCACTATGGAAAGATGTTCCACCGATGTGAGCAGTCTTGCTGGGGCTGCGATTGTGAAATTACCTTAATCCAGAACTCCAAGGGCAGATTCTCTCCCCCTTGGGGTACCTGGGAGCTTGCTGGGAAGGATCCAGCCTCCAGCCTTAGGAGACAGCTCAGGGGTGCCTGGACCTTTCCCTGGGTCCTGTCAGGTGTCTGTCATCCTATGCAGCCTCACAGACACTGCAGCAGGCCCTGCGGCTCTGGGGCCAACGAGAGGCCTCTACACCTTGGCCCTGCCAGCACCAGCAGCATGCAGACCCAGACCTCAGGCCCTGCTCCGGGACCCTGCATCTCAGTGGCAGATTTGCACACAATTAGCTTTGCTGACACCACAGGTGCAGCTTTTTCCACCAGATGTCGTGGCGGTCAGCGAGCTCCGGTGGCCTGGGGACTACACACCCCCTATCTGCAGGGCCGGGTGCAGCACTACCTGTGTCGGGTCCATTTGGAAGGCTTACCAGTGGGGCTCCACGTGTCTGTTTTGCCATGTGTTCCTTCTGTCCCCAGGCCATCTACAAAATGGTTTCCTCGGTAATGAAAATGCCTGAAGATGAGTCCACCCCAGAGAAAAGGACAGAGAAGATTTTCCGCCAGATGGACACCAATAGAGACGGTAAGAGTGGCTGCTCAGCTTGCTCAAGCAGGCTGCTGCTGGGTTCCAGCTGGGGTTCCCCGTTCCATGACAAGATTGGGGTGTGCTGCACAGGGCCCAAGACACCCAGACCAGGGTTCTCTCAGGCCCAGGGGTGGGTGACGGGTTGGGCTGGCCAGCAGGCCTCCACCCACAACTGAATCCCCCAAGCAGGCCAGTGAGGGGAGGGTTGGGCTCTGGCTCGAGAGTAGCCATGTTCTCCGGGCTGGCACAGCAGTGACACTGTTATTGTAAGTAGCCCTCGCGCAGCAACTGGAACATCCACCGAGGAATTGTGTGACATCTGTCTGAAACCAGGGCTAACTAGGCACTCTGTGCAATCCGCCAGACCCGGCAGTGCTGCTGAAGTGCAGTGCCTGAGTTGGAAGCTGGAGGCCGGCCCGGGGCACCTCGGGCTCTGCGGCTCTTGCTGCTCTGCCCAGGGTTCCGCTAGCGCTTGCACTGGTGTGCCAGTGCTCACCATACCCATGGGTCTCTGCCGTTGGCGCCATGCCCAGCTGCGTGGGGATCTGGCTTTGCATCCGGTCGCAGACCTCTTTCCCTCATGTGCCTGGATTCACAGCAGATAGTCTGATTGTTGTGCAGAAATTAAACTCAGGATGATTTTATCCGCGCAGCACAGAGCGGTGTTGCTGGGCGCAGGGAACACCGTAGTGGGGTGGGGCACAGCGCTCACGCTCCGATGGGTGGGACAGCGCCCCCACGTGGCGAGCACCGGCAGGACTACGCAGGGATGGGGCGGTGTCCCTGAGGGCCGCCTGCTGCAGGGTCCTGAGCTTCCCCAGAGCAGACAGGTGTGAAGCGGCCAGGAGCAGAAAAGAGAAAGAGCAACAGAGGCTGGCTGTGGGCTGGTCGAGGACGGCACCGGGAGCTCGGGTCCTCTAGCTCAGGGCTTGGTTTCCAGACCCCAGGCAACAGGCCACCGGCCCTCCCCCACCCCACCCCCAGCTCCGCACCCCCGAGGCAGGGCGGGCTCAGGTAGAGTCCCCCGCATCGGGTGCTGTCTGCCTCTTACCCCTGGTCTTGTCTGGAAAAGCCGGGGCCTCCAGGAAGGTCCCTGGGACACAGTGGCTGCTCAGTGGAGCAGGGGCCCCAGCTACCATGGCTCCAGGAAGCTTTTGAGGTTCCTGGATGTGCGAGTGGCTGCGCCTGTTTCCTGTCAGCCTCACAAGTCATCACCACGCAGGGGAGAGCTCGGCAGCACCACAGTACCAACAAATGGCCCTGCGCTCGGTCCCCTGGGCTCTGTGGAGGCTGCAGTCAGCTAGCGGCCCAGCCGCCAACGGGAAGTCGGCGGGGACGCCGGGGCAGCTGCCGCCCCCTGCATCACGCTCCCCTTCCTTTCGCTTCTAGGAAAGCTCTCCCTGGAGGAGTTCATCCGAGGGGCCAAGAGCGACCCGTCCATCGTGCGCCTCCTGCAGTGCGACCCCAGCAGCGCAGGCCAGTTCTGAGCCCGCCGCGTCCCGAGCTGCTTGTGCCCCTTCCACTGCTCTGTATAACGAGTTGTTCTTTGCCAAACAATACCGATGGCGGCGCTGTCCCCTGTGCAGCTGGGCGCCCCTTCTTCTGTGACACCTTCGCCTTCAGCTTCGTCGCCGTGGACGCTTCGTGGGAATGCAGAGCCCGTGTTCCTGTGGAGAGCATGAACAGACGTCGTGGTGTCGTTGTTTTGTGACTTTTTACCTGTTGTTGTTGTTGTTGTTGGAGCCTGATGTCTCTGTTCTAAGATCCGAGCTTGGAGGCGGTGGTCAGGGACCCCAGCCAGCCAGCGAGTCCACGTGCGCGCCTGGGGGTCTTGTTGAAAAGGCCAAACTCGCCTGGGCTTGCGCACACTCTGGGGACCACGGATGGGGCCAGAGGCTGGCTTCCCTGAGGACAGTGATCCTCAGGGCGAGGCTAGCAAAGGGTGCCAGGCACCTTCCTACCCCCAACCCCCCGGCCCCACTCGTGGTCCGGAAGGCTGCGGTTTCTAAGCTGTGAACATTTCCAGGTCAGTTAGGAGCCCGGGGCATAAGAAAGCTTGGCTGGTGTTTTCCACGTTTACACCCACTGAGCTAGGGTGACTTTCTGCAGAAATCAAACACAAATGGTCACACTTCCCCAAACCAGACCCATCCTGTTGCCTATTGTGATTTTTCAAAAAGAGAGAGAAGAGAGACTGTGTATATAAAATCCTGGTATCACAGACCAAATTAAGTTTTTGCCTTGTACATGCATGTTTAGCGAGCACGAAGACAATCTGATTACGGAAGCGTATTCTCGGTAGGTTCTCATGAAGTAAGCCAAGCGCGGGGAGTGTCTGTCTTGTTTTGAAGTCAAGTTGGTCTCAGCCCAAGTGTACCAATCAACAAGTGTAATCCATAATTCCACTTCCCAGGGACCATGACAAGGGCCCAGCTTGGCTCTGCCTGGGCTCCCAGAGTCAGATGGCAGAGAATAGAAGTGACAGGTTTAAGGGAGTCAGGAGGATGACATTGCTGAGGGGCCAAAGCTGCGGTTTTCTGGCTCAGCCCAGGGGCTCAGTGGCAGCCTGAGTGGAGGCTGGAGGCAAGGGCATTGTCAGACTTGGAAAATACAGCCCAGCTCGCTTCTGTTGGTCCAACTACACTTCTGGTCCCTGGTGGCCTTCCCGGAGTGGGGCAGTCACTAAGCACACTGTAAGAAGCCAGGTGCCTGGGATGCATCTGGTCCAACAGTACCTTCCACCACTGGGTTCTCTAATGCAGAGTTCTCTTTCCAGAGGTGACAAGACAGATGTGCGCTGCTGTTTGGGTTGGTAACCTTGTGCACACAAAACAATGGCTGGGCCTGGCCAGGTCGCAGTCGCACCAACTGTTGGCCCAGGGAGGTTCTGACGCCCACGGATGTAGGCGGGGAGCTGCCTCAGAAGGCTGGAGGTCCCGGCCTCCATCTGCTGCTGAGCCCCTCCTGGTGGGTGGGAGCGGCAGGGGGAGAAGCACAGCCCGGAGGAAGCAGCGCTGCGCCCGCCCCAGCCCGGCGCCAGCCTCCAGCTCACGGAGGCCTCGGCCCCTCCCAGCGGGGGCCAGTGTGTGTGGCAGACCAAAATGGACCTGTTGTGTAGCGTGAAAATCTGAGGCCTGGACTTGGGCATCTTCATCTTCCCCTGAGTGTGAATTCTTCCCGTTCTGTGCTGAGCCTTGCCCAGCTCCTCTACCAACAGGCAGTGAGGTCTGTCCTTGAGAAACGGGGGACTGACCCGGGGCACAGAGTGCAGGGAAGGCACCCAGCATGCTCTGTTGTGCTTGCGACCGAGGAGCCTTCACCTGGTCTGCACTGAGTGGGTCTCAGTTCCTCTTCTTAGTGCTCTGGTGTGAGAGGAGTCAGTGCAGGGGACCCTTGCTGGGCCTGCCCATGTGGCGCTGGCTGGGATGAGCCACAGCATGGTCTCCAGGGCTCAGGGAACAAGGGACACATGGCCTGGGAGCGCGGTTGCTCCCAGAAGGTGTGGCACTCGTGCTTGGCTGTGCAGCCCTGGCCCGTCTGCACGTTCTCCAGGGCTGGCTTCTTCCTCTTCTTCCTTCCCAGAAGGTCTCGGCATATCTAACACTATGCACTCGTTTGGCCGAGGAGCCGGACATCTCCAGAAGCCCGGATGTCTGAGGCTTCCAGCGCTCTGTGTGGGGCCAGTGTCCTTGCTGTGTCCAGGGCCTTGTGGAACAGAGTCTGCTCTGTCCCCAGTCACTCCTGCGTGGGACAGAGGCCTGGGCGCAGGGCTTGTGACCTGGCCGACGTGACAGAGTGCTGGACTGCTCATACCTGCTGGGCCGAGGGAGGGTGCTGTCCCTCTGGTGACCTGCCCCAGGGACTGCCCACCGTGATCTGATCACGTACGTGAACGCTTCATGTGGCGTGGCCCCGTGTGTTTACTTTGTATAGCTCTTGCCTGGCATTAAAGCATGTGGATTGTTTAATATGATTGGCTGGAGCGTGAGCTTTTCCTGACAACGCTGCTGCCCCAGTTGGGTTGTGCACAGGGACATCCTGGGTTCTGACCCCCCCCCATGGGGACAGTTTAGGAGTGGGGTTTGACTGGGGGTGGGGGTCCCCAAAGCCCCCTTGGTGTGTGCACAGCTTTCTGCCTTCCTTTACATTGTGGCTTCCCTTCCCCAGAGCAGGCGCAGAGAGGAGGCTCTGAGCTCCCCTCTCCCCCTGCAGGGGGCCCTGGTGCCCCCGAGTCAGCAGTGTGTGACAGGCTGCAGAAGCCACACGAGAGCCATTGGGATCTAGCGCTTGTTTCTGTCACTGCCATTGGCCTTTTCTCCACTCCAGCAGGCCAGTGCTGTGGAGATGGGGTCGCTAAGGTGCCAACTTAGGGTGCATAAGAGCAGGTGGGCAAGGGGCCTCAAGAGGGCCCTGGTGCCCAGGAGCTTGGGCATGGAGTGCGGGTGCCAAGGCAGCTGGCGCCACAGCCAGGCTGAAGCCGCACACCCAGCAGCTGCTAGCACCTGTCCACACCCAGGACTCCTACTTGCAGGGCGCTGAGCCAACATCCTGGTCCAGGCAGCCCAGCAGCCAGAAAGACCAAGTTCTTGTGGCCAAGGTGGCGAGGAGTAGGCCACTGGCCTGAGGAAGGGAGCTGCCCCCCCGAGTCTCTGCCCTTTGTCAGGGCTGTGCTCAGAATTTCCCTGGAATTTTCTGGTTCTTGAGATAGTTGAAGAATTAAAAGAAAAAAGCCATTGAGCCCTGTGTTTTCCAAGTTGATGGGCTCTCCATCAAATCCAGCTAGAACAGAAAGACTGCTGCCAGGGCAGAGGGGGCCTGGCATGGCACCTGGTGGCCTTCCCCTCCACGGCCTTTGAGCTGGCCTGCCGCCAGCGGGTTTCTGGGGACCTTGGAAAGCTGACCACCTGCCTGTGGCCTCAAGCGATCCCAGGGGTCCTCACTGCAGGCCGAGTGCAGTGCATGGCCGGGGGCACACATTAGGACAGTGCAAACGACAGCACAGAGCTAACTTGGGGGACAGCTGGGCAGCGCCATGGCTGTGGGGAGGCTGCCTTCCTGGCCTCTTCCCGACTAGTCCAGAAATGGTTGGTGTGCTACTGGTTCTTTAGAAGAACAGGTGAGGACAGCAGGGCCTGCCCCCCTCAACCACGTTAAATCCTCTCCTGAGCACCAGCTGCGGGTGCAGACAGCCAGGCGGTTGGCTGAGATGTGTCCTGGTGGCCTTGTCCTCCACAGCCTTGGAGATGTGACGCAGGTGGAGGGAGGAGAGACAGAAAGGCTGCCCCGAGCAGTAGCACTGGCTTCAACTCAGCAAGTTCTGTCCAGGCTTGAAAACCACTACAAAGCAGCTCACAGGGCAGAAGAGCAGAGTGGGGCTTCGTGCGGGGCGCAGGGCCAGGGAGGCCAGCAGGGTGCCCACGGTGGATGCCTTTTCACGGTGTCCTTCCTCTTCCGTTGCTTTCTCTGCTCAGCATCCCCATTGATCAGCCCATTCCCAAGTCTCTAGTATGAGCTCATGCAGCATGTAGAGGGGTGCAGAGCAGCCCGCAGCCCAGGGCTGAAGGACCTCTGGGGTCAGAGCCCATGAGACGCTGAGGTGACCCTTCAGGAAACTCAGCAAAGGTCCCCTCCAGGGGGCTGGCAGGGATGGCACACGGCGAGCACAGCACACCCAGCAGCAGGCCTGTGGTCGTCATAGGCCAAGAGGGAGGGCTATGGAGGCCATGGGTCTGCAGGTGGCAGGGGCAGGGAAGAGCCACGGTGCCCTCAGGCGGGGACAAAGCTCTTGGTAAGAAGCCATGCTGCCCCCTCCCAAGGAACCTTAGTAAGTGCCCCCCGCGAGGGTCCTGGTTCAGACACAGGGCATCAGAGTTGCCATCAGGCTGGGGGTCGTGCAAGCTGTGGACATGGATGAGAGAAAGGCAGTTGCTCCCCGCTAGAAGGGACACCCTCGTCACCAAGGAAATCACAGCTGAGCTGGAATGGTGCTGAGCTGGGTATTCCAGGGCAGCAAGAGAGTACTGCAGCTGAAGAGGCTGGTCCAGCGAACTGAGGGGGCAGAAAAGCGTCGGTGGGAGCCCAGAAAGGGGGTCAACCCTGGGGCATGGCTGGGAGAGGTGGGCTTGACCCCTGCCCTGCAAGCCTGCAGGGCCACACTGGAGCTGGTGACATCATCCGCCCTCTATCCAGTTAGCCCTAGGATGCTCTTCAGCAGCTGAGGCAGGCAGCCTGGCACCTGGGAACCTCCCATGGACAGTGCCCCCAACTGCCCCATAGGAAGGGTCAGACGCTGTCATTTGATTATGTTACGAATATTTATTTTCTTCTTAAAAATGTACAAAAAATAAAATAGCTGTATTTATAGTTTATAGATTTCCCCTCTCCCATTTACAAAACTATTAAGTTACATTTACCTCATTTTCTTAATGTGAGCGCAAACTGTACAAACAAGTCTCTCAAGCTTGTCTTTTAGAAAGGACCATTCTGAGAATTTGGCACAAACCGTCTATTTCTGTTGCTTTTTCATAATTTTAAATAAGGAGGAAAATAAACGCCTGACTCATTTCACACTCGGCAGGCGCCTGGGCTGGGATGAGCCTCCGTCTTCTGGAACCAGCTCCAGGCCGGCGTCGGGCTACCTTTTCCTGCCGGCTCTAGCGTCTGAGCCACACAGCCCAACACCGGGATGCAGAAGAGAAACGCAGCCTAGGTGTCCCCACGTCTAGGGACTGCCTAGGTGTCCCCCCACGTCTAGGGACTGCCTAGGTGTCCCCCCACGTCTAGGGACTGCTTAGGTGTCCCCCCACGTCTAGGGACTGCTTAGGTGTCCCCCCACGTCTAGGGACTGCTTCGGTGTCCCCCCACGTCTAGGGACTGCCTCGGTGTCCCCCCACGTCTAGGGACTGCTTCGGTGTCCCCCCAAATCTAGGGACTGCCTAGGTGTCCCCACGTCTAGGGACTGCCAATATGATAAGCTTAGTCAACTGGGAGTGATTAATGGACAAAGAAAGGAGGCAGCAAGCGTTCCTTTCTGGAATGTTCTCCTGAGGAGCTTTGATCGCAGCTCTGATAACACAGGGAAGGGGTCACAGAAGCCACCTGTGGGCACCTGAAGACACGGACAAACGGGACGGGTGGCAATGTCCCCCAGCCTTGGGTGGCACAGCCTTGTCACCTTGGTTCTGGCAATGCTCACCAGAGGCACAAGTGTCTGCCTTTTGCCTCAGATGGAGCCCACAGCCTCCACAGGAACTGGGTCTTTCCAGCCCTGGCTACATCTAGCTGCCACACCTGTGGGCTTTCCCTGCTCCGGGGTCCCTAGCCCTGGCCTCAGGGCCTGCCCGTCCTGTCCAAACCAGTTCTTAACTGTGGGGGCCAGGAGGCGTGAATTTCCAGCAATGAACGTGCCTGCCATTTTCGACCCAAGCCCCAAGAGGGCCCAGGTGGTTCTGCATGGCTGGTCACGGGGAGGAGGGGACCTCGGGAGCAGAGCTGAGCCCCAGGGGCAGACTGGCAGTGCCGTGGGGAGCGGGGCAGGCCTGAGCCCAGCTGGCGGCAGCGGCACCCGCTCTTCACCCCACCCAACTCTGTCACAGCCTGGAGGCCCCTGGCTCTGCTGGTGGCAGTCTGGCTGCTGTTCAGGCCCCTGGGGCACGTGGGGTCCCACACCACAGATGCCGGGGGGCCAAAGTGCTTTACCAACACATCCCGACTTTCCACGGGGCCTGTCCTCGGGTGGCACACAAAGGGGATGTGTCTGTTGATCACCAAGTTGAGGGGTTCAGCCCAGAGGGTACACGTGAACCCCTAAGCTGCTGACAGTTTAGGGAGGGCTCTCTCTGGGGTGTCCTCTCCTCTTCCGGGTAGCTGCTCCCCACAGTTCCTGGCACGGGACACAGCAGGGCTTGGTGCGAGGCTCCACAGAGAACAGAGGGCGCGATGCTAGCTCCCAGGTGCAACGTCCAAAGTGCCCAGGACACGGGGCGGCCTCGCTGCTGGCCATCGTGGTGCCCCAAACTGCACTGCCGAAGAACCAGGACGTGAGGCGGCCCAGGGAGGCGGGCAGTGGAGGCCGAGGTGCCTGGTGGCCCAGATGCCCCCGGGGAGAGGCCCTCGTGGCTGTCACAGCCCCTGGCTCAGCGTAAGTTCTGCACAGGTGTGGGCAGAGCCCTGAGTCCCTGGGGAGGTGCCTGCCGGGCCAGGGGCTGTGACCCTGTGCAGCCAGGTGAAATATGTTACAGCCATTTATACACACTATGTACACGCTGGTGGGCGCCGCTTCAAGCTCATCCCCACTTCCAGGAGGGCAACGTCTCCTGGACCAGGCCAGCAGCTGCTAGCTGCAGGGTTCTAGCAAGATGACCCCTCGAGGGGCCACAAGTTTGTCAGGGTGGGGTGTCCACCTGGGACCCCACCTATGATCATCACTCAGCGCAGCTACTGGGTCAGGCATCAGGAGCTGCAGAGAAGCGAGAAGGGAACGGGAGGCTCTGGCTTGGGTCCAGGGCTGGGCCGGCGCCTGCAGAGCCAGCAGCGACCTGTGAGTCCGAGGGGCTGGCCCCGGGCTCTCGAGAAGGCGGCAATAAATAAGGACTCGCGAGCCCCAGGGCGGTGGCTAGGTCCCGGCTGGGCCCCGGGTTCCAGTGTGGTCGGCCAGGTCGTGTAACAGCAGTTGGGAGACAGGACGACGGTGGGCGGCTCCTCCGGGGAGCGTGGGGCGCCCTGCAGGGCCAGCCCGCCTCAGATCTCCATGAGGGTGACCTTGAAGCCTTCCACCATGCTCTCCATGTTGAGGATGAAGGTGTCCTCGTTGGAGTAGTGCTCGATGATGTTGTCATCCATGTTCACCAGGATGCTGCCAGAGAGGGGGCATGAAGAAGCGTGAGTGGGCCTGGGCTGGAGGCTGTGGGGGGCGCGGGGGCGGGGCCGGAAGCCAGCCTCCCCCTCAGGGCACCTCCGCCATTCCTCACTCCCCCAGCACAACCGTCTATCTTTGTAGCTCAGTAAATGGAAGCTCGGAGCGCGCAGCGAGGCTGCCGCTGCAGCCAGCACAGCCGCGACGGAGGCACGGCCTCCTCCTGCAGGCGCAGCCAGGGCTGAGCTCACTGGGACCAGCTTCTTCCCCACACGGACTGCTCCTTGGCCTGATGGATGCAGTTCTAAGAAAATCAACCATTTCCAGAGTTTGCTCTTAGTTAGAAGTCTCTGGGCCAACTGCATTCTTGGAGGCTGGACAGGTCTCCATTTGAGAGCCAGTCTAGATTCTAGCTGGTTATTTCACCTATTCTGCTGACCCTGGGTGAGAGGCGCCAGGCAGGGCCCGCACGCACGGCCCGTGCTGTCCTCGGCAGGCTGCGTGCTCGGGCAGGGAGCCGCTCTCAGGGAAGCGCCCCCAGCTCTGCTCCCGCTGGCCTCCTATTTTCTTAAAAGCCTGCGAATCTGAGACCAGCAGGGTCCTTCAGGATGGGGGGACAGAGGGAGCTTGGGGACCTCGTCTCCCGCCACGTGTGGCACCACAGCTGCTCTAAGAGAAGCCGCAGCCAGTGCCTCCGACAGCGGGCGGGAGTGGAGCTCTGAGGCCAGACCTGGGGCCACTGTTTCCCGCTAGGCGAGCCTGCATCCTGGGCCAGGTGCGTCAGGGGCTCTGGCTTGGTCTCCATTGGAGAAGGAGGGGACAGCAGAGGCAGCCTCGCAGAACAGTGAGGCGGAGCAGGGGACACACGCGCAGACACGGAGCGGGAGACCAGAGCTGCTGGCACCTGGTAGGAGCTGCTGCTCCCGACACATGGGACGGGAAAGAAGTATCTAGGGCCCAGGCCTGTTCCCATGGCTACCCTGAAGCCAGCCTTGAGGGCCACGTGTGAGCGAGCGCCCACAAGCACTGACCCTAGCGGGGGCCTGGCCTTTCTGCAGTGCGCTCCGCCCCACCCCAGGCTGCCGCACTCCTGTCCCTGGAGCAGGGACCTCCCCCAGTGCGGTGCCCGTGCTCCGTCCTCCTTCCTGCAGGGCTCGGGCCTCTGTGCAGGCAGCCCTGCAGTCCTCAGGACAGCACGCTCTCGTGAAGGGGCGACAGAAGCGACTCGAGGTGGGCACTGTTTGGGAAAGCACCACGCAGGCCGCCTGCCGTGGAAGGGAGCCGAAGCTCGGCCTCTTTCTTACCCCTTTTTGCTTTTCTTGTAAAGCTTTGCAATCTTCTCCACAGGCAGCCCGTACTTCTCGGATATCTGCAACAGCAAGCACGAGAGGGCCGTGAGCACAGGCGCCGCGGGCCAGCGGGGCAGTCCCAGCGCCCACCTCGGATGAGTTCCTGGTGCGCGTGCTGCCCCCGCAGGACTCAAACCCCCAGCGTGGGCCTGTGAGATTCCCCTGACAGGCCTCAGGTCCTCCCGCCACCAAGTCAGCCACCTGGGAGTGACACAGAGGATAGAAGAGGCCTTTCACACCCGTCAGAGAGAGGCACTCAGATCACAATGCTGGATTAAACAGGTAGCCGGATAGAAA
>PVKN010001892.1:0-32414 GCA_004027915.1 Capromys pilorides | reverse complement strand
TCCTTAAGTTAAAAAGAATCCCAGCACACCAAAAAAAAAAAAAGTTTAACAACTCAATGAAAAAAGAATACAAGAAAAAGAAACAGTCCATAAAGAAGAAAAACAGCCACATAGTCAGCTTCAGGCTACTCCTAATTTGAAGTTTTCAAATTAAACAGAATATTACTTTTAATTTTACCAGATTAACAAACATGAAAAATTAATACCACAGGGTCAGGCAGAGCAGGAGGAAGGTCTCATGTTCTACAGCTGGGAGAGGAACAGCCTCTAGCTTTCCGGGAGGCGACTTGGGAGAAGCTGCGCAAACGCCACGCGCACACGTGCTGTGGCCAGCACTTCCACATTTAGCTAATCTGATCTTGCAGAAATTTTCAAAATAACATAATGCATTGAACACTTGTTAACTACATTTTGACATGTCACAGTTGAAAACCAAGCCATCACAGAGGAGACGGGAAGTACATATTAATTCACATTTAAAAAAAAAAATAACCTTGGGCCAGCGAGATGGCTCAGCGGTCTGAAGCGCTTGCTTAGGCAAGCTTAGGCAACCACAGGGACCGCGATTTGATCCCTGGCACCACATGCTGTGCCAACCACACCCCCAGGGCAGGCTAAGCTAGCCACAACATTAAACAAATAAAGTTAAAAAAATAACCTTGATATATTAAAAAGACAAGTTTCAAAATAGCATATGTAACAGGGCCATGCACACATGGTGGATGTACATATTATGCATAAGTGTTACGGTCTGTGTCTAGTTGTCCCCCCAAAGCCTCATGCAGTCATGGGGTGGGGACTTCTAGAGTTTGAGATTAACTCATGATCCTCTGGGATTATAGATCTTAGTACTGCTAGGATTAGGGGTATGAGTGCTATGCTCAACCTGGGGCAGAGAGCCTGAATGCAATATAAGAGAGACAGAGAGACGGAGAGACGGAGAGACAGACGGACTCTCTCTGTTGCCATTGCTCCGCCACCATGAACTGCTGCTCTCTGCCCTGTGCCACTCAGCCTTGGAGCCAGCCGAATATGGCCTGAAATCTCCGGTAACTGTGAGCTAAATAAACCTTTCCTTCCTTCATTTTGGGTGTCGGATATTTGTCCAGCAACGAGAGAGAGGAACTGAGACAGTAAGTGTAGCTGAAATGCAATAATATCTAAATTTCCAAGATTTATTACAAGACATGCTGCCAGGAACTCCCCCGCATGCTCCTCCTCACCCCTAACTCGACCTCCCATGGCGTCACTTTCTGAAGCAGTCCCGGAAGGCCTCCCCGAGAGCTTTTAGAAGACGCAGTAAAAAGTAGGGGGAATGCCACTGCCACGCCAGCCAACAGAAAGGCGGCTCACAAACCACGACGCCGCGTCCTCATCCACCTTAGTGCCAGATTGGTGGGCCTTCTGGCCCTTCCCTGAAGTCTAAATGACCACGAGAGGACACTTTGGATAGAGCCAGGCCATTGCAGCCACAACAAAGCACTGAAAACACTCACGAAGAGCAGTCCCAGGACTGCCTCAGACAGCGGCCCAATGATGGGTGGTGTCTGAAGTGAGGGGTGCACAGCAGTGCGCCTTTGACCGAAATGTTTTCATTTCAACACTGCACATAGCCACAGAACGCACAGGACCTGCGGGATCTACTCCAGGGGCTCCTGCTGAAGAGCAGACAGAAAAAGGAGTTTCCATCGCTCTGTACAATTCTGCAGTTTATTCTTAGCACACCAAATAGTGTCAGGAAAAATCAAGTCAAAAAATCTTAAAAGTACAAAGCAAACACACACATACCAAGAAGGAAAGGAGAGATTTAAAGAATGGAAAGTCACATGTGATAAAAAAAAAAAAAAAAAAAAAAAATTATTCCAGGCAAAACAGGAGCAGATGAAGAAGAGGAAGCCACTGACCAAATGGCCAGGAGTGCATGTCCTGCATCCCAGGAGATGCACCAGGAAAAGACTCACATACCAGGTAGTCCAAAAAGCAAGGCAAGGGGGCAGGGAGATGGCTCAGCAGAATAAGCGCCTGCCTAGTGTGCGCAAGGGCCTGAGCTCAATCCCAGGTTCTGCAAAAAAAAAAAAAAGGAAAGCACTCCGCACCACTCTGCACCACCCAGACAGACAGCACAAGCTGCTTGGCAAGCACAAGGACAAGCCTGGCATCGGCCCTCTTGAGAGCAACTAGAGAAAAGGACGTGGCCTACGTGTTCTCCATGCCAGCCGCCCCGCCCCCCCCTCCCCCGCGAAGAGGAACCGTCTCCACGGCAGACAAGGGCCCGCAGCATCCGCCTCACAGCCCACTGGAGGAGGATGAGACTCACAACAGGCCCCACCTGAACGGGCACCGATGCACCGTGAGACCGCAAACCAGGCCAAGGGGCGGGACACAAGACCCAGGGCTGCACTGGCTCTAGAGGTCCAGGGCTCGCCTGGCCTGGGGTGCGAAATACAAGAGCTCAACAGAACTTCTGCAGCACAAAGATGTAACTCGGAGAAGGGTCTCGTCGAGACCCTCAGACAAGACTTTCAGAAGTGTACAAGGAGAGAAGCGGGGGGGGGGGGGGGGGGGGGGGGGGGGGGGGTACGGGGGGCACGGGACATAAGTCTCACGTCACAGAGGGGCCAGGGGCTGGAGGGTTGGGGGATGGCTGGAATTTTATTTTCAAATAAAAGGAAACGTAACTGGAACCACTGAGAAAAAGTGAGGATGACTTCTAAAAAGGAAATACATGCACTTCTTCTGACTGAGCAACTAAAAAGTAAAAGAAAATCACAATGTAAAACAATCAGCAAAATGAGAGAAGAGACAAAGAAGTACTTCAGGCATTCCACCAAATGTAAACATACTTCATTCTTCTAGGAAAAGCCAGAAGTAGGTGAAAATGAGAAGAAGGAAAAAAAAAAAAAAAAAAAAAAAAGGTAAATAAGAGAACGAGAAAGAACGAGCTGTGTTTGAGAGAAACCCCCTGAACAGGGTTGGGGAGATAGCTCAGCCATCCATAAGCGCCTGCTTGGCAAGCACAGGGCCTGGGTTCAATGCCGGGAGCTGCGCGCAGGGCTGGCCCTAGAGCCCTGGGAGTGCTGCGCTGGCCACCCAAACCGGGCACAGCAGCGCCCGCCCGTAATCCCAGTGCTGGGGAGGCTGAGAGGGGAGGGTTACTGGGGGTCTGAGCTGCCTAGTGAGACCCCGCACCAAGTTAGCAAATAAATGGTTAAAAAAAGAAAAGAAAAGAAAGGAAAACCACTGAACACAGCGAGATGAGTAGAGGCTTCGATGAGTGTCAAACGGCCAGGCCAGCAGGCGAGAGCCAGAAGCAGGTCTGGGGTTGGAGATGGCAGTGGCGGCGCGGCTCAGTGAGGGAGGTGGGCCAGGCGCACTAACCGCACGAGGCGGGGGAGGAGCAGTGGCCTGGGGCTGCCTCAGCCCCCTGTGCGGCACACCAGGGCTCACGGTAGGCGGAAGGGAAGCCCTGAGGAACCACGCCTGCGATGGACAGCGTCAGCGCACCTTAGAGCTGGCCAAGTCCAGTACACAGGTAAGAATGGCGAACAACCATATGGCTGTTATGTAATACACAAATGCCCAGCACGCAGACAATACATCCCCGGCAGGAACTCTCTTGCGTACAGGTAACAGAGATGAACTGCAGGGGCTCATCCCTCAGCACAGTGAGAAAGTCCACTTCCAGTTACTCAGAATGTTGGGCCTCTTGGGAGCAGGCGAAGCCACCCTGGCTGCAGCGCACCAGCGGTCCTAGAAACCCCACTCCTGCAGCTCTGTCTGAAAAGGCAGCGCTGGTGGGCGTCTGCGCCCCCACATGCCCCTTCCTAACATGCAGCACCGACCTCACCCCACCCCACCCCAGCCCCCTCTGGAAGAATTTCTGCTCCTCACTTTCTTCCCACGCCACGCAGTCCCTGGGCCCCACACCTGCACCTCCAGCTCACAAGGGATCTTCCACTACACATGGGCTCAGGGGCAGGCGGGAAAGAGCTCGTGTTCCCAGTGGTCGGGCTCCTGCCTACCGTGTGTGGAATAAAAAATAACCTCCTGGGCCCACGCTGGGCGGCGGAGGAGGAAGGATCACCCATCAGAGCACTGCAGGCTGTGCTTTCCTTAACCAAGCCATCCTGTTTATTTTGGGGTGCACTAGCAAGATCCTCACCAGTTTTGCTGTGTATATCTGGAAGTCAGAATCTGTCTAATCTGGTTTCAGGCAGAGCCCAAGGGAATCTTCCAGCCTGGCCCTACGCGCAGTCTCGTGGGCTCAGCTACAGGTGAACCAGCATGGCAGCCTCCCCAGTTCCCTAAGATGCCCAAGACCAGCAGACAGCACCAGAGACCCCGGCCTCCCCACTTCCTCAAGCATCTGTTCCGGCCACCCAAGTGACCATGGGTCCTGCACCAGGACAACAGGCGGGGGAGTGGGGGGGCCTCACCGCTTCCATCAGGCCCTTGACCGTGGGGGACTTCAGCATCAGCGCATCGAACACATCATCGGTCTCCTTCCTCACGTACAGCAGCACTGGAAGACAAGCGGAGAGGGCCTGCGACATCACGACCGTGCTGAGGGATGTGGCCTGGGGTTGGGGGCACGAGATAAAGGGGGCCGCCCAGTCTGTCAGATGCCCTGACTCAGGTTCACAGGGAGCTTCTCGAGGTGGGCAGGTGCTGGTGCTCCCGGAATCCCCACACGTGTCCCGGCCTTGCCAGGGAACTGTGGGGGTACGGGAAACTGGGAACGCAACCTTGTAGCAGCAGAGAACTGAGCTGTGGAGGTGACGGGCATCGAGGCCTCAACAGCGGGTAATATAGGCAGTTGCGACACAGGACACCACCAGGAGAACCTTGGCACACGTGCCCCAGCAGCCCTGTGGTCCCATGAAGCTAGACACGAGGATCCACCATACAGGGGTGCTGCGAGGGACCCAAGGGTGAAGTCCACGTGGCCTGCTTGATGCAGGCCTGGCCCTCAGTGAGCACCTGGCCCCCCAGCGAAGTGGATGCAGGCTCTAGATGGCCAGGAAATCGCGCTTGGAGCCTGAGGATGCCCAGGCAGAGGGATGGCCAGGGCCCAGATGCCCTTGAAGATGGGCATGGAGCTAGAGGCTCAGACACCCAGGCCCATGCATGCCCCTGCCTGGCAGCATTGGTACCATGTGGGACTTCTGGTTCTCAGAGGAAAGGTGAAGGTAACCCCAGGAAACACGCCCTGGTTACAGAGCCCTGCTCTGGTCAGACTCCAACTTGGCAGGAATGGCCACCCACCGAAGAGCAAGGCGGTGGGCCCAAGATCTGCCCATCCCGCCCAGGTCCACGTGGTGGGAGGAGGGGGGCCCAGGGAGGAGGCTGTGGGCTGTGTGGTTGCTTTCTCTTCATTTGATATAAAAATAAATAAGATGAATGTCTCCAAAGATTTCTGAATTTAGCTCTCTGGGATGAATATTTCATAGTCTGCACTTCCAATAAAATGAATGATCATTAGATTATCATTAGGTTATCATAAGAGAGCACAATGTTAGCACTACATGGAAAAATAAGTAGAACCTAGAACCCCAATTACATCTAGATGAGGAAAAGGAAGTCAGAGAGAAACCCCGGTGGCTCTTACAGACAGAACAAAACCAGGAAGCCCTCAAGCCCAGCAGCGCCCCTACCCCGGTAAGCCCCCCTCTGCCCCAGGACAGCCCCGCCTCCCATTTGCAAACTGCCTTGGAGACACAATGCTGCCCCTCACTTCCTTGGTGGCTGGCAAGGGCTAGGGGTGATCTTCCGCAGGAGGGCAGGGGAGGAAGGCCACTGGGGACAGTGCCTCGGGCGTGCTGGGGGTTCCAGGAAGCCAGCTCTGTCAGCCCCGCGCCTGGCAGGGCCAGCGGACTCAGGACCGGTGGGCGGCAGCAGCACCCACTGGCTGCGAAGTGGCTGCGAAGGCAAATCAGCCTCGGCGGCGGCTCTGGCAGCAGCTCTGGGTCCTCTCAGGGAACTGCCAACATCAAATGCTAGAGCTACTGCTGACCACGCCCCGAGCTGCCTGCTCCCACACGGAGCGGGTGCTCTAAGCAAGAACCTTCCAGGGCCACTGCCCTTACCGCTGGCAGGTCCCGGCGCCCTGGCTGTCACTGTGATTCAGAGCTAGCAAGGCCAGTGACTCACTTTAAACTACAACCCAATACAATTCTGGAAGCCCTCCCAGCTGGCCTTGGCAGAGGGGAAACAGGTGCTCAGGACGAGGGTTCCCAGAACAGAGGGGCTGGTGGGACTCAGGCGCCTTGGGGCTCCATTTCTGATCCTTTGGGGAGGAGGAATAAGATTCGGGCCCAAGGAGGGAGCAGTCACGTCAGGACAGCAGAGGTTCGGGCCATCCCTAGCTTTGGTGACACGGGAAGGAGCTGTCCACTCAAGGTATTGGAAAGGACAGAGGTCAAGGCAGGAGAGGACCACTGTGAGCTCCCCTAGTAACAAGAACTGGGCGGGGCTCGGGCTCCCTGGCCCAGGCTGCTGCGCTTCCAGCTCTTCCAGAGAGCTGGCCCCCCGGCCCCAGGCCGGTGTGTGTCCCAACCCCGAGGTGTACCTCGCTTTATGCCTTCCTCTTTCATCTGCTTCGTAGGTGCCGGGCCAAAGTCCTCCTCCATGGGTCTGAACATCCGTTTAACGAGGACGCTGCTCCTGGAAAAGACAGCAGAGGCTTTTATGCAAAGCCGACAAGGGTCCAAACCCAAGGCCAGACATGCGTCTGTCCCTGCCCTCTCCCACAGCCCGCGAGAGCCACCGTTGACCTCTCCTCCCCCTTTCAGGTCCTGGGGCACCCCTGCCTGAGGCAGAACCCACACTACCGTCTCGGTGCCGACCACAACCTGCTCTGCACCACGAAGGCGAGGTGGCTAGACTCTGCCACCACAGCCTCGCCTGTCCCCCTTTGCTGCTCAGATGTGGACTGGAGGGGCAGTGAGCCCCGGTGTCCCTGCAGCCCCTGCATGCAGCTGAGGCCTGGCTATCCAGCTCCTCAGGGCACAGCAGGGACACAGGCCACCTCCCTGGGACTCGACGGCCAGGCTGTCCCTCTCTGGCTGGAGCAGATGGGCCTGCAGTGCTGGGAGCCCCTCCAGGACCCAGGCCTTCTCTGCCTGGACACCCATGTGCTGAGGCCCTGCATGACCTTGACTGGCCAGTTCCGATGGTTCCACATTTGCTCCCCTGTTCCTGTCTATGCCAGGCACTCTGAGGAAGAGAGGAACTAGGAAGACAGACAGGGAGGACAGCACACTCCTGCATGGACTCCTGCTGGTCAGTCTCGCGGGAGGCAATGTTGGTGTCTATCAGCTGTTCATCTCCCTGGGGATCCCTGAGCCCGTGAGCAAGGCCAGACAGGAAGTTCAGCAGAACTGTGCAGCGGCAGTGCTGGGACACAGCTTGTTTCAAATCCCTGCTTTACACTGTAGGGCTGTGGGAGCTTGGACAAGTTTCTCAACTTCTCTGGGCCTCAATCTCCTTCCCCTAAAAAGTCGACTGACGCAGAAACAAGGAGACAGAGGAGATGGAAATGCTAATTAGCCCGAGTAGGTAATTCCGTATGTATCAAGCTATCATACCAGACTTTAGAAGTAAATGCAAACATTATATGTCACATCAAAATTTAAAAATTAAATAAAATGGAAAAGGCTGCCATGAGCACAAAGTGGACACACACAGAACTTGCAGGACTCCCCGGTATCATGAGCACCCCAGCACCCCTGATGTTCTGGAGAGGTGGTGATGGTGAGGCCATGTAGGAGAAGCGTGGGGAGGGGCCATATGTGGACGGCAGCTGGGAACATGCCAGAATCCCCTGCGTCACCACAAAGCACACAGCTGCAACTGCCACTCCGGACAGTGTGAGGACTTAGACATGGATGGGTGACACTGGGTCAGTCTCAAGATTCCAGATAATGTGAAACCCCATGACTCCCTGTTGGCATTATTGTCTCTCTGAAGTTACTGATCACCTCTTCAGGCAAGCTAATGCTCAGGAGAAGAAAGCACAGGCAGGTAACGGAAGGGAGTCCAAAGCATATTCCCACTCATGTCAGTGGCTTCAATGATGAAACCAGTGGGATTCCAGCTTATCCAAAGGGTTACCCAGCCAACGAAACTCTTCCATAAGACCTCCGATTCTATGATGCGCATTTCACCTCCGAGGTCACTTACAAATCCTGACACCACTGACAAGCCAGGGCAGGGACCTGGCCTTATCTTGGCTCGGCTAGGACTTGAGGCTCAGCATGGTGAGGGCCTTACAGGGGGCAAAACAGCTAAGGAGAGAGCTGTCACGGCCTCACCTCCGAGGCACCACCTGTAAGAGTCACACGATGAGTCTGAGCAGAAGAGCAAGGCTCTGCGGAGTCCGAGCCAGCGTTCTCTTATCTGTTTGCCTAGTGTGTCAACCAAAGAAAACAGCTACACAGCTGTCCAAAGCTCAGTCCCAGCACAGGTGGCGACCAGTTTGAGGGCATCACTACCTCTACCCACTCATCACACTCTGAAAACAGCAGGCGGCATTACACTGTCACCTTAAGGAAGCACAGTGACCTTGATCTCAGGACTAGAAAATCCATTCACAGAGCAGCCAGAGGCCAGGAGATTAATGATGGGTAAACAGAGATGCCAGCACTCCTCATGCTGGGTGAGCTTTCCTATGCTTGTAATGTTGTCCCTTTGTATTTTCTCTAGTCTGACTGACTTTTGATAGCACCTCATTCTGAGCTATGACAGACCTAGCCATTAAAGTAATACCTGGGATACAGCACATGCTCATGGGAGTTCAGATATGCTTTTCCATGCCTTCGATTCTATAAACTCCATAGGAGCCAATATATTTTATGTGTTCTGAAGTCAATGGCTTTAATGCAAGTCCAAAAGGAAAGGCAGATAGGATGAGGCCATCTGCTACATGAGAGAGCCCAGACAGTAGCAAATTACGTTTCATTACAGCACAAAAGGACTGGAGAAGCAGGAAGAGCTGGTTTCCGCAGCACCAGACTCCAGCCGGCCGGCCCCTGAGGCAGCGGATGTGCAGTGACCCAGGGCGCGGCACCTGCAGCCATGGGCAGGAGCCCCTCAGTTATGAGCAGGAGGGCTGAGTTTCAAGACACAAACATGCTGAAGGGGGCAGGAAGGTATTGGGAGGCATGATCTCTGGTCACAGCTGTGATGCTGCAGGTGCTGGCAGGAGTGCTCCTCCAAATTGAGAGGGGTTGCAGGCACCCCAGAGAGTGAGAGAAAGAGAGCGAGCTCATTTTCCTGCTCAGGGCCTGGACAACCTGGCCACCAGGAGTGCCCTATGTAACAGAGGCACGCGCCCCACGTTAACTGCAGAAGAGACCAAGCCAGCTTCTGTTCCAGTCCTCACGAGTCTTTCACTCTGGGAGCAGAATCTCGACTAGTTGCTCTTCAACAGATCAATCTCTGGGAAGGGCAGCCCAGAGGACCTCCATCAAGGCCAGCGTGGGGTGCTGAGGGAGTCACTGACAGAGCAGCGAGAGCGGCAGCCAAGAACTGCTGGTGCTCACCGCGCCGTGGCGGCTTCTGTCCAGGCAAGAAAGAGCAACCCAGTGGGAACGCAAGGGTCTGGGGCTGCAGGGTCAGCCCTGGACATGAGTCTGCCCGGTCTAACAGGCTGGGGACACTGCACACCCCGAGATGCCCGTCCCTGGAGCTGAGAGCCGCCGGCTTTTCCTACGCTGCCTGTCTAGCTGCTCAGCTCTGCTGGAACAGCACCCAAGCACTCAAGCAGTCACAGAAATGCATGGAGGATTAACACGGCCGAGTTCCAGGGAAGCCATGGGTGCTGGATTTCCTGAGATTTTCACAAACCATGCAGCATTATTCTTTTGCGTGTTTTCAACTGCGATAATGTAAGAAAACCACACTTAGTTTTCAGACTCTTCCACGGCAGACAGGAGCTTGATGTGGTCCTTAGGCTATCATCTGTCACCCTGGCCCTAAGATTAACTCTACATGATCTGCTCCCTGAACTGGGGGAGGTCTCACAGGTAAACACGTCAGTCACACAGAACAGGGATGCCCATGTTTGACTGTGGGTTGGGGGAAAACCTGAAGATTTCAGCCCACATATCAAGGACAAAGACTAAAAAATAAATACCAAAATATTGAAGGGCTGGCCAGATAGCTCAGCGGACTAATGTACTTGCTTAGGTGGATGCGGAAACTGGGGTTCGATCCCTGGCACACCATGTGGACCCTGCCCCCAGGGCGCACTGAGATGGCGATTGAGACTGGGAGTGGTGGCACATGCCTGTAATCCCAGCTCTTGGGAGGCTGTAAATGAGTGTGATCTAGTAGGGAGACCCTGGACACCCTATAGGCCCTTCCCTAAAATACAAAAACCAGTTGCAGAGCAGGAAGGGATATTTAAAGGCCGAGGGAGGGTGACGCTGATCCCGAGAGCAGGACAAGAGCTCACAGGAAAAGGTCAAAAGCAGGGAGAAGTCGGCACACAGGCAACACAGCATCTAGCACTGCAGTCCACCCAGAGATACTGGGCATGCCATCGCTGGCAAAGAGAGTCAGCCCCAGGGGGGAAGAGACCTGCAGGGAGTTGGGTGTCACCCCAGCCTCCCTCCCAGAGGGACTGGTCTCTGAAGGGTTCGGAGTGAGAGTGGCTGAGCTGTCCTCGGCCACCGGCACAGGAACCGTGTGTGCGTGGGGAAAGGCCTTACCCTTCGCGCTCTTCGTCCGCGTTGTAGTACACCTGCGGGACCGAACAAGAGGCTCAGGTCAGAGACAAGAAGGACGCACGCTACACGAGGGGCAGGCACACTCTCCTAAGGCAGAAATGGTCTTCAAACACGAAGTTGTTAACGATGTCGTGTGTGTGCATGCACGCATCTGTGTTTCTAAAGAAATACAAATTTTACCTCTTCACATGCTCCCTGGGGTTACCTCTTAGATTTTAATGAAATAAAACTGGAGGTCTGTGCCTGTCCAGCTAAAGGCAGTGTGGCTGGATTACCTCGGCCAGCCCTGAGCCAATTCTTGCTGTTCACATTAGCAAAGTGTGTTGCCAGCGATGTGAATTAACGGGTTAGGAAGCTTCAGGCATGCAAGGAGAGTGGGTCTGTGAGTAACCTGGGCCACTGGGTCAGGAGTCAGGACAGTGGACACCAGTCACTCTGCTACTGCAGAGGGGACAAGCAGATGCCCCTCGGAGGGACAGCAGGGCCCAGGCCACTCTGTGCTCTTCCCAAAGGGTGTGCAGCAGCCCTGGCATCAGGAGCCTCTGTCCTCTTCCAGCTGGGAGAGCTGCCTGGCGTTGGAAGGCACTCCCGGCCAACAGAACCATCACAAGGACAAACACCTTCGGGTGATGAGCACAGGGGCAGCAGAATCAGATGACGTGCGAGCGTCCTGCTCCTGGGCGGAAGCACAGCCGACCCCACAGCGCATGCTCTTGGCTGCCCACGTGGGAGCTGCGGCCTGCTGTGGCTCTGCGTGCTCAAGGACACTCAGTCACTTTAGCAGCAGCCTCTCATCCCAGTCCCTTCGGTCACTCTCCCCGGGCTGATCCCCAAGGCTCAGGACAGCTTCTGATGCCATGCCGGGCCTGGCTGCCTCGACCTCTGTGAGGAGGCTCCTCTGAGCAGCCAGATTTCTCAGGACACTTTCCTCTCAGCGTCCTTTAGTGGACACTGCCATTCTGGGTGCTTTGTTTCTGCTTAAACAGAGAACAATGGAGGCTAAATTGTACTCTTCCACCCCGGGCTCAGAGTGGTATCCAGAGCTTTGGTCACATGATGTGTGAGAAATGGACTGTCCTAGAGGCCTCGGAGAGACCCACGAGAGTGTGGGCAGCAGCTCCTTCACATGAGTCTTCCATGATGACCTGCAGAATACTGCAGTCTACATGCGAGCTAGGGCGTGTTCTCTGTGTGGTCCCTTGCTGGCCATGGGACTGCTGGGGCCTCTGGTGTCACAACGGAGCAGAAAGGACTCAGGCCTGCTTGGCTGCGTGTCCCTGTCCCCTACAGACAAACCAGCCCATCTCTGGACCTACCACCATTGGCCTCGTCTTACTTTGCATACAAAGCCAGCAATCCCCATCCCACCCTGGTTCTGGCCCTGACTCTGCCTCCCACCTTGTGTGAGCTCCTGGGCAGTCGGCCTGGCCTTCAGCTTGGCGAGAGGATCAGCCATGGGAGTCACAGGGCTCCCAAGCACCGCTGCAGCGTCCTTACTGCAAGGAGTGCAGGGCAGTGACACCCTCTTTGGGTGGTGGCCTCGAAGCAGCTGGACTTCACTGGCCTGGCGGCCCAGGGGACAAGGGCTGGTTGCTCTGCAATTGCTGTAGCAGACAAGGGCTGTGCACACCTCTGGGCTGGGGCCCAGCACAAGGCACCAAGAGCAAGTTTCCCTCGGAAGATTCATCTCCAGATTTATGTTTTCATCAGTAACATTTTAGGTGCTACACAATATTCAAATAAACTGAGCTATCACAGTGGGCTGATTCATGTTACTATTAGATCTTTCATTTTACATGTAGATGTGCCTAGAAGACAGGAGTTGGTTTTGTTTGCTAAAAGAAAGGCTTCTGCAACCTCACTTGTCTTTAGATAAGAAACGACAGAACCGTTCAGCGGGAACTATTAATTCTCTAAGAGGAAAACTGCCGATGGGATCTGATTCAGTCAAGCTTTCTCCTAGTGCAACTTCCTCGAGCTGCAAGCGCAGGTGTGTTTCCCCGGTAGGGGGAGCGCCTGCGCGCCTAGCGTAACTCAAGGGCCAAAGCCAAGGAAATGCCTGTCTTTACAGGAAACGCATTACAGGAAATGGGCCTTCCTTCCCCTCTTTCACTGTCTGTCATTATCCCTTCCCAGACATTCCTTTCTGTGACAAGGAATGGCCAAGGCCCCTTCCTCTCCTGAAGGGATGGTGGGTTCTGCGCTGCGCCCCCGGAGGCACATGGGGTGGTGCAGAGGCTGTACCTGTCCAGTCCGCTGCAGGTTTGCAAAGTGAACATCAGGTATGAAGAGCACGGGCTGCGAGTGCAGGTCGGGCATGGTCTTGAAGTAGGTGATGTCACTCTTCTTCTGTAAAGGTATGGCGGCCAACTTCCCATCAGAGGCTGGACGCGACCACAAAACCCATAAATGACAGGGTTACGCATGACTGAGAACTGTCAACTGTCAGCCCTGTCTCAGAGAAAGTTCAGGCCTCTCCTACCAAGCTCTCCAAACACACAGACAGGATTGCATTTTAAAGAACCCCTGCCCAGGAGGGAACAGGAAGAGCGAGGGCATGCTGCCTGGGCCCTCGCACTCGTCCTGGGTCTTGTGTGTCACCTCCCAGTCTCAGTTGGTCCCTGGAGAACAATGGTCTCCATATTGCAAGATCTCATGTACCCTAGCCTCACCAGGCTCATGGCATTCTGCTTTCTTTTTAAACAGGGACTGTCACCTCGGCACCCGGCACCTCGGCCTGCATGCTTGCTGTCCCCTACTTCCCATGTTGGACCCCAGGCACCCCCCACAGTCCCCGGGGCTCCCATGTAGCAGTCAGCCTTGGGCAAACTCACAGTTGCTACATGGAGCTTGGGGGGCCTGGCCTTTCCCTTTCTTCCGGTTCTGCTTCCTCTCTTCATCTCGGATTTTTCTTTCTGCACCCTGTCAGGGAAAACAAACACAGACCACGCCAGGCATGTTATCAGAGCATGCAGGAACTGTCTCACACACACACATACACACAGGCACACACATACCCCTCAGGATGGGAAGCTCCACATTTACTCTCCAAGAGCCCAGCCTTCACTTCCAGAAGCCGAGAACACGCTGGGGCCTGCGCTGACCTCCTGACCCGGGAGTGATCCCACACCACCCGAATATTTTCCTTTCTTCTTATCTTCCTACTTAAAGAACTTCAGCTTTGAGCCTATATAGAAAACTCAGGCCCAGATCCCCGGCGTGTGGAGTCTGTGAAGTAGCTTCAGTGACTATCCTAGCACGTCTGAAGGTGAAGCCCCGGCCCACTAAACGCACTTGCAGGCAGGGAGAGGGCTTTCAGCTGCACGCGACCTCCTATAAATTTTCCACTGCTCTTATGAATGTTAAAGAACAACCGCAGCAGCAGAGATGAGGAGTGTCCCCTCCTCCCTCACTGGGAGCTGGCCCAAGGACAGTCAAGCACGCGTGCACTCCTGGTCTCTGTGTCAGTATTTTCACCCCTGTCAGACAGGGCTGACGCCACCAGAGAGAAAAAAGCACCATCTGCCCGCTCCTTCTTTGTGCCTCTGTTCTTTGTGATCTGACTTTTTCATTCTGTCTTCTTGCCAAATCGCCAAATCTCACCCAGCTCACCTGTCCCCTTGCAGCTTTCTCCTTCCCAGCCTGTGGCAACTCCTGGCTGGCTTCCCTTTTCAGTCATTTGCCAGCTCCCTTTCCTTTTCACACCCCAGAAACTGAGCTACAGCAGGCGTTCTGGTGCTTTCCCTCCATGCCTACTTCAGGAGGGCTCATCTGCATCGTGTTCCCCTAAAACCCTGGGCAGGCGGCGGCCACACGGATGCTGCCCACTCCTTCCCTACGGCCGGGCCCCGCTCAGCTCCTGCCTCAACAGCAGCAGGATTAAGGAGCCGGAAGCCCGCACCAGCCAGCACCCCTTGTGCCTTCAACAGCTGCTCTCAAAACATCACCTGCAGAAGGGAGACCTGCTAACGTAAAAAGTTAATCTAGTACATGCAAAAAAGCAGAACAAAACAAGAATGAAAACCCATTCTGAAATGAAAACCCAAACTGAAGTGCAAATGGGATTGGTGGAAATACCTGCAATAAAATATCACCTAAAGCACCCAATTCTAAATGCATAACGCTCTGAATTTATGAACACACTCAATGGAAACGGTAGGGGTTGGGAGACAGGCAGGTCTCAGAGAGCACACACCGTGCTTTGAAATAAAGCACCGAGGCGACTTCTGGGTGCCCAGACTGACTTCTCCAAAAAGACAGACTCCCAACTTCTGCCAGGTGAGCCTGAAACACACCAGGTTTGGAATCAGCAGGACACAGCTTTCGAGTGAATTCTCAAAGAATTTATGAGAACACTTTCCCTACTTAGCTGGCACTCATGGTGTTGGGTGTTTTCTAGTGGATAATGGGGAGATGTCGGCCAGAAAACTTAAACACGCTTCTTGTTTTTGCAGCAATGGGGATTGAATTTGGGGCTCTCACCCTCGGCTACATTCTCAGCCCTTGTCACTTTTTATTTTGAAACGCTATCTTGGTAAACAGGCTGGGTTCAAACTTGCCATTCCCCTGTCTCAGTCTCCCAGTGCTGGGATGGCCAGGTGTGTGCCACCATGTACAGCAAATACGCATTTTTAGAACACAGTATCAAAGGAAGTAGTTAGTACACTTCCTGCCAAAGGAAGCAGCTATTTTATAGTGCTTCACTTTAAGTTTTAAGTTGATACTGACACAGTTCATGGAAATTTAATAGCAACATGGAGACAGAATACAGAAATGATGGCTTTGGAAATCTCCTTAAGATATAACTGTGTAGTGTGTGTGTTCAGATAACACGCAAGGCCGCTAATCCATGGGAGAGGGGCCTGAGTTCATATGGACCCTCGAGAGCTCTGCACAACATACCATTTACTACAAATAAAAATATGGGTCTTTACTTTCTATTTATGGCCAATTTCGAGGTTGGTCAAGCAACTGTACTATTTCTGTGAGGAATATGTCTGAAATTCGTCTGTTTCAAACTGTATACAAGCTTCCTACAGATTTTTAGGGCATAATGCCACCCACTCACTACCGTGCATGCTGTCTAATGCAAAACCTAGCACAGGTGTCTCGTGCATGCACAGCAGGTGCAATTTGTGTGCAAAAATGTCCTTTCCTGAGCCAGGGATCAGCGAAACAATTTGGAGAGTGTCTGCACTTGGGGAACCTAGCTCTCAGCTCTAAGGCAAAGCTGAAGACTTCTCAGTGACTCAGGGATGCTTTAGTACACACTGTTCGGATGGAGAAAGCCTTCCTACACCAAGACCTCCTAAGAATTCCTTTCCTTCCCAGGTCCTCACTTGTGACCTGAGCTTCTACACAATATTACTGCACTCTTATGAAGTCTCCTCAGAGTCTAGTTCTTTCAGAAGAGTATAATTTACTACAAAGACCGAAGTTGTCCTTGGACAGAATAACCCTTAACTCCACTTCATTCACTATAGAATTCTACATCTGAAAAATAAACCTCAAGAGTTCCTGCTAGAGCTAGAGCTGGGTGTGGGGCGCATGCTGTAACTCCAGCACCCGGTGGCTGAGGCAAGAGGAATGCCTGAGTTCAAGGTCAGTTAGGCTACACGGGGAGTTCAAGGGCAGCCTGGACTACACAGCAAGACCCCGGCCAGCCTCCAGGGAAACAGAGCAGGAGTTCCTGCCATCTGTTGCCATCACTTTGGCCCACACAGAGCTGCAGCAATCTTTCCCTTTTATCTAACATTTATGTTTTTATTTTAATTAAAGTTTTGTGCATGACATAGTTACTATTTGCAGAAATACAAAAATTCTCATTTTTCATGGAAGATTATGGAAGTAATCAAATACAGAGATCAAGACATGCACGTAGGTATTTATCTGTATGGTTAAATAAATCTTTCAATGCATAAGCACATGTACTTCACTAGCACTCTCAGGGCACCAAGAAAGCTAGAAACCTGTATTTTTCATCTGCAGGCTCGCAGATATATAAAGCACAAATCAGACTGCTGAGCCCAAAATACTGCAGCACGTCATCTGTTTAGGATACTAGACTATGATTGGGAAACTCACAATTTTACCTTTCTTTCTTTCTTTTCTTTTTTTTTTTTTTTGCGGTACTAGGGATAGAACTCAGGACCTTATGCTTGCCAGGCAGGAGCCTATGCCACTGAGCTATTTCCCCAGCCACCAAAACTTACAATTTTAAAATGGAACAACTGCTTTTACTTTAGAGGATAATCCAACCTAAGCATTTACATCTACATATCATTCTAAAAGAGTAAAAATAAAACTGATATTTGGGTTTTCAATTCCCTTCAAGTGAAAATTGCCTGAATTTTCAAATTAGAGTTGCAAACAACACATTACAGCAAAAGATATGACTTTATTAGAGAGAGTGCCAGCGACTCAGCCAACGTGCCTGCACAGTCCAGCTTTCGGCTCGTGCAGGCTTCCTTCTGGTCTCACCTTTAACCTGGGGTGCCCACTAGCTCAACCCTATGTCTACTTACTTGGAAAAAATGCCAGTCATTTGTCCAGCGATCTCCACATTTTTCTTCTCCTTAGTGGTGATGTTTATTAGACTAATATTTCCAACAGGAGTTATTAGAAACGCCACTTATCTTCTGACTGGCAAAGTATGCTAATGTGATACTTTCTGGGTTTTTATACATGTTTACCAACACACCTACATACATAAGTTGTTCTCAGGGCTGGAAATGTAGCCCAGCAGCACAAGCACCTGCCTGGCAAGCACAACGTCCTGAGTTCAATTCCCAGTACCAAAAAAAAGTAAGTGGTTCTCCCAATTACTTCTCTCCCGGCTGGAGATGACCCTCTTAGCACGACTTCAGGAAGCAGTGCTTTGGGGAAATCCATATGGCCCTCTTCCTCAATCTTTTTTTTTTTTTTTTGAGGCTTATGTCTAGATGTCTCCCCTAAACCTCATGCAGTAACAGGTGGGACTTTGGGAGGTGGATGCACCTAGAGCATGCGATTGATTTGTGCTGCCGCGCTGTGATCAGGGTGCTAGGATTACGGACGTGTGATGGTTTGGGCACGGCCCTGGTCTCAGCAGCCTGGCTACGAGCCCAGAGACAGGAGGAGGCCCGTCTTGTCCCTTACTTGCTTTGTTGTCTTCTGCTACCGCAAACTGTTTCTCCTCTGTGATGCCCCTCTGCCCTGTGCCACCCGCTCACAGCCAGCCAATAATGGACTGAAACTTCTACAAACTGAGCTAAATAAACCTCTCCTCCTTTAATTTCCAGGGTGCTGGGGAGCAAAGTACCTGGCTGGTATGTACGGGGTTCTGGATTGAACCTCCAGCTCCGCAAAACAGAAACGTTTTCAAAAACGAGGTGCAGGCCACACTCTTATTCCCCCTTCCAGCATCTTCCAGCCATCACTCTAAGGCGTGCAGTGGGCGCCACCACTGTAGGACTCTCCATTCGCTCTGCGGGGTGGGCATCTTATGCTCTCCAGTGTCCAGTGCGTCAATGATGCAGGACAGGAGAGTTACATGGCGTCCTTCAAGCCTTCTCGTCCCCTCTGCCCACACAGCGGGACTGTCCAACTGCCCTCTGCTGGCTTTCCTTCTCTCTTTCCCTCTAACTTTTCCCCTGAATAAATCTCCTGTACAGGAATTCCACCATCTCCCTTAAACTCCCTACACTGGAGCTCACATCACCAATGTGCTCCTCCTTTGTACATCTGACAATTCTGGGCTGTACATAAATTGAAAATGTCCTTGTTCTTTCTTTTCCTGTTTTTGTTTTGTTGCTTTTTATCTGAGATAGGGTCTTGCTCTGTTGTCCGCGCTGGACTCGATCTTGTGATCCTTCAGCCTTGGTTTCCCTAGCAGCTGGGGTGACAGATACGCGCCACTGAGAGGGCTTGAAGATGTTCTTCAGTGTTTAGTGTGCTAAATTAAAGACATAAGTTGATTATTTTCTTTTTGAAAGCTACTTATTTGTGGAGAAGCTGAAGCACCAGGTACCACTTTGATATTCTGTACATCACCCCATCCTGCTATGCGTGGTGTTCGAGCTCAGAACCGGCTTGTACCTGCGTCTGGTTCCACTGCTTGTTAGTGTGTCGCTCTGCCCCACAGCAGCACGCGTGACTGCAGTGTACACTGGCGTGTCCTGCTATGTCCAGGTGACACCCCCACGGTCCCCCAGACTATAGTGCTGCATGGCACCAACTAAGTTGTCACAGCCTGAGTGGCGTGGTTTAGGGGTGGTGACCATGACGCTGTGTGTGCTGTGTGACTGTCCTACTGTTTCCGCTTCTGGCTGTCGTTCACACTGCAGGACCTATTGCTCTCTGCCTGTCACTCCAGCAGCCTGTTATGGAGACATCTTGATGGCTCCGCAGGCTGGGAAGCCAGGCTATGACCCCTCAGACAGCAGCGGGCGGGGCAGTGAGCCCCGCCTCCTGGCCAGCTATACTCAGAACCATGCTGGCAGGCAGCTGGCCGCGTCCTTCTCAGACACCCGTTCTTCCCATAGCCTTGATCTCTGGGTCGCCCACCACTCCGAACGAGACTCGGAGGGACACGTGTACCACACCACTGTGCTGTTTCCCTCAGGGTCTCCGTCTAGAGCTGACTGTCCGATCTATTCTCACAAGGGAATGCTCACTGGATCTTTTAAGGGTTTTGTTGCTTTATTTTTTATTCCTGGATTTTATACTTGAAAAGAAAGCAATCACTTTCAGGTAATGTACAACACAGAATTAACAGGCACACAAACGGGAGAGCACTAAATAATCTGAATTCCCTTACTTTATTCCAGACACTCTAATTGGGCTGGACAGAAAATATTCTTCACTCTCAGATATAAAATCCTTGGCCACACTTATTTGATCAAATATTACTGTCTTCTGACAAAGCGCTGTCACTGAAAGTGTAACGCAAGTTCCCTCACTAGTCGTTTTGCCTGGAGCTGTGGGGCGCTCCTGTCACTCACATGTGTGTTTTAAGCGTTGTGCTGAGGGAGAACGCAGAGTGGTTGGAGGCGCAAGTTCCACGTGGGTGCGCACTGAGGAGCTTACAGGCGCAGCTCCAACCATAAAGGCTCTAGGTCAGGCCTCCTTTAACTCACGCAGTAATAAAAGGAACGTGGCTTTGCTCTGGGCCTGCACCAACGCCCTGCTAAATCTGGTACTTCAGCTATCAAACTGAGTCAGACTACAGCACAGTTATAGATTAGTATTGGTGTCCCTGCCCAAAATTCATGTGCTGCAACTCCACCCCCAAGGGGGTGACACTGGCAGGTGGGGCTTGTGGCTTAGGTGACGGCATGTGGGAGGGGCCCTGAGGATCTGATTAGTGCCTTTACAAAGAAAGACACACTCCATCACTGGAGGACACCAGAGGAAGATGGTGCCCGGGAAACAGGAGCTTCACCAGGAACTGAATGAGGCAGCAACTGACTGAGGACTTTCCAGCCGCCTGAGGTGTGCGGAATAAATTTCTGTTGATCCAGACACCCAGTCTGTGGTGCTCTGCTACAGCAGCCTAAGCTGACCGGGACACATGGCGATGCCAATCAACCACTGCATGAATTGTAAGGTTATTTAGAAAGAAAGGGAGGGAGGGAGGGAGGAAGGGAGGGAAGAACTTAGTTGACTGGTGACTCCCTAGATATCTCCCAGGAACTGAGAACAAAAGATTCCCACACTGACTGATGAGTCAATTATGCTGATACCCCAGGACAAAAGAAGGTGGAGGGAATGTCATCAGAAGCAGCATCTAACAACAAAGATGTCTTCACTACTTACTTTATCACAGAAGACCTTGATCTGGCAATACGCCCTATGAATGGGCTTATTGCTGCGGTTATTGTAACTGTAGGTATCAATCTGGATCATGAGAGGAAGGCCTTTCACCCCTTTCTGGGAGGAGAAGTCTGTGCTCAGACAGTTCACAGTGATGAAAATCTGAAGGAGGGAGAAACAGAACGTTAGTGACACATTGTGCAAAGGGTCTCCCAAGCAGGCGTCAGCTGTAGCTGACGTGACGGCACCCAGCAGACCCCCAGGACGGTGCAGGGACGTGGCGATCCTCGCACAGCAGACCCGGGGAACACGCGCAGCGATGGACACTACACACTTGATGACCACAACTGTTGTGCTGTCACATTTCATCCGAGACGGACCGTTCACTTTCACACGTGAACACCGCCTGACTTGTTTCTTAAGTGAAGCACTGTCCTCCCAACACATCGGGGTTAAGTGGTGGCGGCGGCCTCGCTGGCCCCTGGCCTGGGGGGTGACGGACAGTCAGATCACACCTTCTGTGCACACTTTTGCCCCGAGACCTAGTATCTGTTCATCTATCTGCCTTAAGTGTGAAGCATGACGTGCACAACCATTAGTTCTCCTGGAGTTCCTGACGCCTGCACAGGGCTGCTTGCAGGGAGTGGGGGTGCAGCACCTGGGAAGGGGCTACACATGCGCTGAGCCCTGAGGGCGGGAGGCAGCGGCTCCGAGCTTCACCCCGCTCTAGTGCTAGCCAGCTCAGAGACCTTTCAGTTTTTCCTTGAAACTGTCCTTCAAGTCTACAGACATAGTGCACGTGCTTCCCTGTTAGGGAGAAGGTGGAAGCCCAGGTGGGACCAGAAGGAGGAGGGTGGAGGGCAGGAGCACCGCCATCGCCGCGCCAGCCCCAGTGTTGAGCATGAAGTGCGTCCCTCAAAGGACAGACTCAAGTACATTACCAGAGCTCTCAGCACTGATTAACAAAAGCACTAAGGGTAGACTGTCATAGGATCTTGGGGGGCGGGGTGCTAACAGGCTGAGTTTCTCTTGTTCTGTACACTGACTGGCAATCCACAGGTGCCGCTGAGGACCCCCTAGCGGAGGCACAGCCCAGCCCAGACTGGAGTGGGGGCCACACTGCTACCTGGGAGTTCTCGGGGAGCCCCGGGGCTCCCTGCACTCTTGGTTCCGCCTGCATTTCATGACCCATGTATTATTTTTTAGACAAAATTTTCAATGGCTCCTCATTTTAAAATTGCATAGTTATATATTCCGAAGACAGCACCATCAGATGCTGTTACTCAACCCTTTTACCTGCCCTCAGCTCTGGCTTCTCCTTCACACCCTACGCCCAAAGCCCGCTGTGCTGTGGCGACACTACAGGATGCCACCCTGGGAAGGGACAGCCCCTGGCAGGCGCTCTGCTTCGCAGGCCTGCGGGCTTGTTTCACTACAGAATCTGACTGAATTCGCTTCAAGCCCTGCTGGCTTTAGGGTAACTCACACAACCAGGCACCTAACCTTGAGTGCTCCACCTCTGGAAACATCACTTTCCTTTTGGTTTTTCTCAGTTTTTACTTCTTATTCATACATGTTTGTTGTGCTCAGTGATCACACGCCCTGTGTGGAGCCAGTGCATGGACCCCACACCTGCACAACTCTCTGTGCAGCCCCTTCCTCCCTCCTTCTGCCACCCTCCCTTGCTCAGTCCCTGTCCCGTCTGTAGCAGATCTACCTCCAGACTTTCAGTCATCTTTATGACCCCAGAGGGCAGGGAGAAGCCTGCCTGGGCCTGGTGGCGGTGTCGCCAACCCGGCACCCCTGCCACTGGCTCTCATTTTGCATCCATCCAAACACAGAGCCTGAGGCTGCTCTGTACGAGTGAGCCTAGGGGACAGAAGCGTAGCCTCAGGATGACAAATAGGACCCGACTGAGCAGGGGTTCACCTGGGTCAGCCGGCCGCAGCCGTGGACCGAGTGGGCAGTAGCGAATCTCGTATTTCATACCAAAAACAAAAGGGGAGAAGAGTAACAGCAACAGGTGGACGTGTTGATCTCCCTCCCCGACCCCCGGCGCTGCTGTCTGTGGAGGCCATAGCATCTCTCATTGTGTATTTTAAAATTTAAATACAATTTTACTCTGTTGAAGATGATCTAGCTGTGGACACATTCACTTCACCCACTCCTTTCGCTCATTCAGCCTGTACGCTCGTGGGAGTCCAGGCCGGGTCAAGCGTGGTCGCAGACCCTAGAAAGAGAGAGGACAGCCGACCCCTCCTAGGAGTCTTCCCCAAGCGTCCAAAGAACCGAGAGTAGCACCCAGCAGCAGCCACGAAGTGGCCCAGCTGTTCCTAAGGGTGCAGTGCAGTGACCCTGGGAACAGGCAGGGCTGGGGCCTAGGGACCAGGGCGTGGCAGACCACCCAACCCTCCCTCACTGGACGCAGGGACAGCCAACCTTGGAAAGGACAAAGGGAAAGAGAAGAAAACATAGCTGCCAGGTGATCAGAAGAAGGGAGACGCAGTGCTCCACATTCCACCAAGCGCCTGGGCCAAGTTGTTTTGCCCAAGAAGGTCTCACAGAAAATGCTGCCCCAACTTCTGGAGAGACCCGGGCAGTATTTCCTCTCAGGGCAAAGCAGGTGAGTGGGTTTCATTCCGGCAGATCTGTAAGTGCACAGGATATATTCTGGCCATTTTCAGTACGTATCCTAAATGTCTGCTGCCATCCCGTCACTGTGCTGGCCCTGAGCGCTGGTGATAGTTCCTGTGGGCACCGAGGTCCCAGGTGAGATGGGACAGATAACCATTAGGTTAACCTAGAGGTCGAGAACAAGTGCCTCCAGGAACACCTGACTACACCTCAGTCCTTATTACCAGCAGTGAGGCTGACGCTTGGCAGCTTGGTTGGACGAAGAGATGCCTGGAGTGGCAGTTGCCTCCGGGGGCACTGTTCCCATGAGCGTATGAAGCCAGGGACTTGCGCTGAAGGCACTGCTGGGAGTGGGGCAGTGCCTCTTCCCCTGCTTGCCTTCCCAGCTGCCTTGATTCTTAGGCAGCTCTGCCCTCCACAACCTCTGCCCTGCTGTCCACAGACTGACACTCATGGGGCAAACCCTCTCCCTCCTGCTGCAAGTGTCCGGCACCAGGGGAGCTGCCCAACACACTGGCGGGGCTGTCCTGGCCGGAGGCTTAAGCAGAGCTTCATGCCAGTGAGCCAAGCTTGCTCTCTGCTGAGCCAGCTGTGATCTACACAGACAGCTTCCCAGGAAGGTGGGATCAGAAGGGACCTCAACCCTGCCTGGCTTCTTCCCACTGCTTCCCAAGGCTGCCTAGGACAGCAGAATCCAGGCGAGCAAGTGTTCTGAGCTGAGGGTTTCCCAAGCTGCCGAATGCACAGTTAGCCCTACCTGGCCCACGTCACTCACAGCGCATGCATACACACGCCGGCAGGAAAGTAGCACTAACTGTGGCCCCATCAGTCCCAAGTCTTAGCTCAGAGCGGGGGGTGACAGACCAGGACTCCTGGCCAGCACTGCTGACGAGACAGCCACAGAGCAGCTACAGTAGCAGATGCTGGCGGCACTGCAGCAAATAAACAGAATGGCCCTCCTCGGAGGATGTCCTGAAGCAGCCACCGTAGAGATGGGCCTTAAAGGTCAAAGGAGCTGCCACACGCAGACTCCTAGGAGGCACAAGGCACCCTCCACAGTGAGGGTCCTCACGTCAGCAGCTGCCCATGTTGCCCAACGGTGGGCATCTCGCAGCAGCGCTGGCCCTGATTTCCTCTTGTCTGGCAGATAAACACTGTGGACAATGCATCTGCCACCTGAGTTATGAAGGTCACACTCGTCCACATGCTACTTCCAAACCTCAGCTACCTGGCTTCCTATAATTTCAAAGACACATTTTCAACGTTTTAGTAAAACTAATTAAGCCAAGTGCATTCAGATAAACAGATACCATTGTCCTGGGCTGACTCAGACTGTTTCTAAACGTACCAAGACCTTTCCCAGAAGCAGGCACAGCTCTGGGGACTGGTAGTATCAATTGGTCTCACTGCATTGCACTCCAGCAGTTGAACTGTAACTGAAGGCAGGGGCGCACAGGAAGGCGTAGGAGGAGGTAAACTACGCCCTTGGCCAGCCGGACGGAGAAGCGCAGCTGCTCCAACTACAAAGCCAACCGTGCCTAGTGCCACACACAGCAGGCAAATGGGGGAGCAAGTTTCTTGGAAGTTTATCTGCAAAGCACATGTGTATAAATGCTCATTAGATACCCAGAAAAAGGGAAGACTTCGCCCGTGGAATGCCCACAGAAATCAGGCACAGAAAGGTTTTAGAACTCCAGCAGAGCCCCGTTGGCATAAAAGGCAGGTGAATGCATGGACAACGCTTCTGCTGCCCAGATGCAAGCGCTTTCCACATCCACACGCTGTTTCCAGTCGCGGCTGCCTGGTTCCCTACAATTCCAATGGCACATTTTCATTGTTTTAGAAAAAATAATTAAACCAAGTGTACTCAGACACATAAACAGATAAACCCATTGTCCTGGGTTGACGCAGACTATTTTTAATGTACCAAGACCTTTCCCAGAAGTAGCAGCAATCCTGTGATACTTAACATTTTTAAATAAAATCATTCGTTACATACGAATGACAATTCTCACTGTGTAAGTCCCACAAAGGGAAGCAATTTTACTTTTCTGTGCTTTAAATACTTTACAGTTGTGCACTATGTGTGTAGAAGGATTTATTAAAACAAACACAATCAATGAGCTTTAGAACTAATACATTATTTTTTTTTGACAGGGATGGTACCTGGGACAGAACCCAGAACTTCAATGCTGGGCCAGGGCTCTGCCACAGAGCCACATCCCTGATATATTAGCTTAACTACTAACTCCCAAGAGTTTTCTGAGGGTATTCCACTAAAGGAAAGGGGCCAACCTTTGATTGACTTAAAGAGTAATTTGAGATTCATATATCATAACCATGATTTGATGTAATGTATTAAATCTGCCTTTTTTAATGACTACATTTTGTACTTTTATGAAGCTCATTCTGACTAAAAACTAAAAAAGCTGCATGGCTTGATGAGGTAGACTCTGAAGCACTCTTTCCTAAGTGAATGCCCACACATCAGCCTCCAAATTACAGGCACAAGGCACCATGGAGCAATCACAATTTCCATATGAGGTCACCTTGGCCTTTCACAAAGCACATGCGAGTGTGCTGCTGCAGCTTCCCTACTCTGCCCCTGGCTGTAGGGTGACCAAGTGCCTCACAGGCATCTCTTCACTTTCATCATTGTTCTTCCCTTTGGTACAACCACAGTGGGGTGCAGCCTGGAAGTGAACTGAGGCACGTGTTGGACTGAGTCAGCGTTCCTGAGACGGAAGCACAGCCCAGACATGTGCTCATTTATCCCACACACTGGTTCACCAAACAGGTGAAGTGCCTTCTCTCAGGGCCTGGCCAGAAGAGGGATGCAGAATGACAAGGCAGACCAACTCTGAGCGAGCTTGCAATTTTGTAGAGGATCTAAAAATCTCTAAGGCTTCCTGAAACTTCTAGTTATATATCACTTTTGGGAAATGATTAGCATTTCTGTCTTTATTTCTGATAAGGTATTTTACATTTACTCCTGCCAGCCCCGTGGACGTACGCACACACACACACACATGTACCCCCGCTCAACACCTGGTCTTGGGCCTCTCAGTCTGCTCTATTCCCAGAACACTGTGTGTTCCATCTCAGCCTCCGCTTTCCGCCCAGCCTCTGCCCATCCTGCTGCCTGCAGGTCTTCACGTTCCAAGTCCTTCCCTCAGACTGTGGCCAGGTTCTCAGATTTCCCTGCTACGACCACTATGCGCCCTGATCCTCTCTGCCTCCCAGCCTCCACCCACGAGCATGACACACTCCATCAAATCTCTCTTTCCTCAGAGCAGTGACAATGATGGAGTCTGTCATGTTGTTTACGTCCTGCTCCATGAGGCTAAAGTCTGCCTCAAATTAGCTCTATCATATGAGGCTGTGGTAGATAAACAAATATTTGTTCAGTGAGTGGAAAACATGAATTAGTTTTTTAAATACGAATTTTCCTCTTTACCCATGTTCTTGCTCTCAAAAGTCATACTTCATAAGAGGTAAGACTGAGGGTCAATGCAGTGTCATTTAGAGCTCTAAGATTTGCCCTCTGGAGATGCTCCCTATCTATCTATCTATCTATCTATCTATCTATCTATCTATCTATCTATCTACCTACCTACCTACCTACCTACCTACCTACCTACATAACAGAGGGTGAGCCTTTATTTCTTTGTGGTACTGGGGATTGAACTCGGGACCTTGCGCTTGCCAGGCAAGCACTTACTCTACTGAGCTATCTCCCTGGCCCTAGGTGAGCCTTTCTGAGGCTTGCATCTAATAGCACTTCCATGAGAGCAGGTTTTAAGGTACAATGCCCAGTGTGCACACATAAGGAATCCTAGGGTCACGGCGCTCCCTCCATGCTCTGACTCCACCTCCTCCTGGGCCAGGGAGGCCACCCAACTTTGCTCCCCTCTACAGGCTGGGCCCAAGCCTCCTGAGCATTACTACAGCCCTAGCACAGAACCCTTAACAGGAACCTGCCTCCGCTGGGACCATGCAGAGCTATCCCCGGGGGCGCGTGTGAAGAGGAGCCACTGCCTGGACTCACAGCACCAATCATGTACAGTCCAGGTGAGCTGACCGAAGGGCGGCCAGCCCTGGGCAGGGGGTGGGGAGGGAGCTCCCAGGCAGGACCCTCTGCCAACTGTGGGGTCGCCCACTTGCTCTCTGGAAGCCGCACATCAGGGCCTGAGACAACAGGAGGAGGCACTGAGTTGCTTCCCTGCAACTCAGCTGTGAGGAGCTCCCGCCTGCGAAGAAGGTTCAAGTGCAGCCTGGAAGACTCACTTGCTTGGATGTCCTGGTCACCTTTCAGGTCATCGCTTTGAGTTCAGAACACCAAAAACATGACAAAAGACCCAAAGGCACGGAAGGGTGCGCTGGCAACTTTTCTTCCTTTCTGTCCCCCAGCCAATGATCAGCTTCCACAGCGTCCTTCTAGAACGTGCTCCACAAGCACATGCCAAGTCCTACTGTGCACCAATGGCAGCAAGAAAACACACACAGCCCCAACCTTGTGGGTGTGGCCTGTCTCAATCTCCTCCCGGAGCCTCGTGCGATCATAGGTAGGGCTTTTCAGAGGTCCAGAAGGCATGACGCTGGGGCCATGGGCGTGTGATCACTCAATCAGTCTACTGGATGGCTTGACGTAGTTCTGGGTGTGGGTAATGGGAAGGCGCCCTGGGAGCGAGTGCTACCAGCCCTACTGTGACCTGGACAGAACACAGAGGATAGGTAGAGGGCTGCTGCGTGGCTTGCTGCCTCTGCCCGCCACGAGCTGTTGCTCCTCTGCTGCACCACCCTGCCATGGAGCCAGCCAGCTAGGGACTGACTGATCCTCCACAAACCGTGAGCTGAAATAAAGCTTCCCTCCTTTAACTCTGGGGGTCAGATATTTTGTTTCAGCAATGAGAAAAAAGTGCGGCAATGGCTTTTCTTCACACTCAATAAAATCATACACACACACCCACCCCACCATCTTCTGTCTCCCTGCTTCTTTAAGGCTGGAAATGGGCTGGGTGTGGCAGCACATGCCTACAGTCAGGGAGGCTGTGGCAGGACAAGGTCGAGTTCCAGCCCAGCCAGAGTAATGGACAACTAAGAAAGCTTGTGTCAAAACAAAAAATAAGGACAGGGTAGCTCAGTGCAGAGGCTCTGGGCTCAATTCTGGCCCCCAAAAGAGCAAACATGTGTGAAATATACGTAACAGCAATTTCTCCAACATCTAATCTTCTTCTCATCCTAAAACACTAATCAGTGTCTTCCTGGCTGGTTTTGTGCACTACCAAAATCCCCTCTTTCAGTGAAGGGTGACCTTCTCAGCAGAGGATCTCTGGTCACTGTGCACCCCAGTGGCCGGGAGGCCTTGGCAGATAGCAGACCTGCAGATAGCAGGCGCTGCCACAGCTTCCGGTCTGGCGGGCCTGGGACAGGTGGAGGGTTTGGCTTTGCAACGGCTTCCGGGGTGAGGCTGCTGCTGCTCCTGTGTGAGGTGTGGTGGCCTCGGCCCCTCCTCCCTGTTCCTCCTCTCCTAGCCTCTCTGTGCTTCCCAGCCTGTCCTCCTCTAGTTCCTCCGCCGCCGGGCAGACCCGAAGTCCTGCCTGCTCTCCTCTTCCCACCCTCAGCGTGTCCATCACCCCTTCTGCTCAGCAGCTCTGACCACGCTCCCTCCCGAGCCCAGAATGCCTGCCCCAGGGACAGCCTGTCTCTCACTGCCATGCCGCTCTCAGCATTCACCCAAGGCGAAGCCACAGCCCTCCTCAGCCCTCCTTGACCCCACAGGCTGCGAGGAGACAAGCACAGGTGGAAAAACACAAACTGTGAGCACATCAGGGTAATGCGTACAGAGTGAAACACTATTCTTTCGACTTCTCTCTTTAAATTTGTCATATATATGTATATGTGTGCGTGTGTGTGTGTGTGTGTGTGTGTGTGTGTGTATATATATATATATATATATATATATATATATAATCATTTATTTATGCACTGGGATTAAAAGCATGTACCACCATGCCCAGTTTTAGAGTGGGCACGGCATGCAGTACTGGGGATAGAACTCAGGTCCTTGTGCTTGCCAGGCAGGTGCTGAGACTGCTGAGCTATTTCCACAGCCCTTTGTTACTTTTCTTGTCACTGAGACAAAATATCTGACTCCCAAAGTTAGAGGAAGAAAAGTTTGTTTCACTCACAGCTTGAGGAGGTTTCAGCCCGTAACTGCTGGCTCTGAGGCAGGGTAGCTTGGCAGAGAACAATTCGCAGTGGGCAGAGGATAGCAAAAGCATCAAGGGGCCTCAACACTGTCTTTCTGCACCTTTCGTGCTGTATTGAGGCTGCTGGGATTAGGGCGCTGGCAGGCCGAGCAGTGGAATGATTTAGCAGCCCCATCTCTAATCCTAGCATCACACACCACAGACTCAAAAGCCCGACATAAGACTATGTGAGGCTTGTGACTATATGACATCAAGACCCAAACCATAACATCTTAAAATAAAGTTGAAAAACGGAGTTACTTCCCTCGAACGCTCCTAGCAGCTTACCTCCATAGAGAGCTGCTGTCTCTCTATCTCCCTTACATCCACAACACTGTCTAAGGACAGGGCCTCTGCCCGGCCTGCCTGGCTGTGAGCTCCCCCTTGTCCTCCTAGCCGCCACCGCCATGTGCAGGCACATGATGTTTCCAAGGACCAGCTGGTCCCTTGTGAGATAAAGGAGGAGATATTACCACCAGATCTGCTCAAAACCAAAAGCACAGTGGGCAGGGACGGCAGTGCCCGCCTGGGAGACTGAGGCAGGAGGATCACAGCACGTTCAACATTATTAGCCTGGGCCATATGGCGAGCTCAAGGTCACCCTGGACCACAAAGTGAGACTCAGACAACAACAAAACAAAGTGGCACCGAAGGATGACCTCGTACTTCAACCCAGGGTGCCTAGGTAGTAGGGTCAGCTCTCTTATACACTAGTGGTACAACTTCAGATAAACTATCTTCCTTCCCTGGAGTTTAAATGAAAATACGAGTGTTGAATAAGGTATAGAAAGTGCCTGGTAGGGCGCCTGGTCGAGTAATCGGTGAGCAAATATGAGTCACTGTGCACACGGCCGTCCTGCGAGCCCCAAGCCTGTGATTGAATTGTCTGGGCAGTGCCACAGCTGAGTCTGCTAGTCACCGAGCCCGAGCAGAAGTCTGGCCAGAAACCATGGAAACTCCACATCCTAACCAAAGATCAAGCCACTGATATCTTCAGCCCGATGCCTTCTGAAGACTGCCCCTTTCAAATATGAATTAACTCCAGCTTTCTAGCTATTTCTGCTGCCCATTACCTCATAAACAGAACAAAGGCCTGGCTTTGTTTAAGCTCAGTACCCAAGACTGCAGCAAATGTTTACCTTTCCCGTTTAAAGCTTCCTTCACCCACACAGCGCTCCAGCAAACACACAAAAATGCCATTTGCCCCACTGCCTGCTCGGGAGCTCGGACTCCCGTACCCACCCAGGAGCCTCCTCCAACCTCGGCTTTACTCTGGAGACCACAGGATCTGCCCTGTCTTAGGTGCCAACCCTCTGCAAGATGGGCCATTCAGAACAGGAGCCGATGCAGGAAGGCAGTTGTGGTACAGCTTTTTCTTAAGTGGAAGTGCCTATCGGCCCACTGTGGCCCTACACAACGGCTCTCTTGAAGCAAAGAGAGTTCCCAGGCACAAGTGCCAGCCAGCTGGGCAGCTGTCACGAGTGTTTGGGTCGTTGGGAGGATGCTGTCTTGGGCAGCCCTTTGGCTCTGTCCTTGCCTCCTGAAAACCAGTACCTACACCTCTTCCCCTCTCCCACTGAGAAGGGGGAGTGGTGCTCCGCAGCAACCGCAGTAACCGGCTCTCCTTGGAGGGCACAGGTCAACAAAACAAAGACTTAAGTTTTAAAAGCACTAAGCTTGGCCCAGCATGGGGGCCCCATAAAAGCTGATTAAACAATAATAAACAGACAAACAGGGACATATCTTCAGGGAGTGGGAAGACCAGCAACGGGAAAGGCAGGAGCCCGGGTACAAAGGAACAAGGATGAGTTCTGTACCAGTGCCAGCTCCCCACAATGTCACAGCTGCGGGTTACTAAGTGCGCTGAAGAAGAGCAGCTAAACATTTTTGAAAGGAAATGCTTGAAATGAGTTGGACAGCTAGACAGAAAAGAAGGAAAGGGAAAACGGGAGGGACAGAAATCACAAATGGGACAACACAATGGATTCAACATGATTTGGTACTGAATCTCCAGCTAGCCTAATTAGCACAATCTTGCTTTTCTGCTCAAAGAGACTGAACAGTGCAGCCTACAGAAGGTGAGAAAACCCATGTTTCCTGCAGTCTGAGATCTTCCTGTGGGTTATGCCCTGCACCTGCTGCTCCAACAACTCTTAAGGGTACTCCCTTCAGTGGCACACAGGACAGAGGCCACCTCCCCACGCACTAGCAGCTCCTGAAGCAGGACAGAGGCCGAGCTTCCTGGCCAGCGTGGGTGGGGAGGAGCCAACCTAGCAGTGAGGAAAGACGAAGGTGTCGCCCCATGCGAGGGCTCCACTGTATCTCACAAAAGGCAGCACAACAGCTGTTGTCACTCACAGTCCCATAACATGGGCCATGTCCAGGGTGTCCTAGTGGGGGTGCTGGGCTGCGACCACCTCGTGCCCTCCATGAGGGAGATCCGCAGACGGGTGGAGCTCTGCACCCTCCACTTTGACTGGGTTTCCTCCCTGGGCCGCCAGCTCATCATGGCACCCGCATTTCGATTCCCCACCACTTGGTCCCTATCAGGGCCAGCCTTTCTGTACTGAACAAAACCAGATACAAGGCAGTAACTAAGGAAAAATCATTAAGGGAAACAGAACCCCATCCTTGCCTAGCCTGCAGCTTCAAAATCTACATGTCAATTTCTTTAGTAAGTTCAACTCATTTAGAGGTTGGGCAATGTGTAATACAAGAACCATGCTTGAATACCTGCCATCCTGATTTTCTAAATGTGTACTCTTTATAATGTCACATCAATTATTACTATACTCTCTTTAAAATATATTTTTTTTAAAGATCATAAAAGGAAAAAAAAGAAGGGGCTGGGGAGATAGCGCAGTAGAATAAGTGCTTGCCTGGCAAGCGCAAGGCTCTGAGTTCAACCCTCAGTTCCATAAATAAGTAAATAAATAAATAAGAAAAAAGATGACAACAAAAATTTAAGATTGAAAGCAAGTGATAATATTCAATCATGTGCCCAATC
>PVKN010001891.1:28099-47039 GCA_004027915.1 Capromys pilorides | reverse complement strand
TTTATTTATTTATTTATTTGTTTGCTTGTTGTGTTTGTTTGTTTCTCCATTTATTCATTTTGTGGCTGGCTCAGCCTGCCCTGGTGGTGGCGCTGGCGCAGCATGTGGTGCCGGGGATCGAACTGCAGTCCCCGCAGTTGCCTGAGCCTTCCTAAGCAGGCGCTTTAGACCACTGAACCATCTCACCGGCCCCAATGACCACTGTTTTAAATGTTTCATTTCAGAGAGCCAGGGAGATAGCTTCATAACACAAGTGCCTTCCTAGTAAGTGCAAGGTCATGAGTTTGAACCCTGGTCCTGCCAATTAATCAATCAATCAATAAGTAAATAAATGTTTCATTTCAGGGCTGGCAAGATGGCTCAGTGGTCTAAAGCGCCTGCTTAGGAAACCTTAGGCCTCTGTAGGGACCACGGTTCCATCCCCAGCACCACATGCAGCGCCAGCCCCACCCCAGGGCAGGCTGAGCCGGCCATAATACAAAAAAAAGTTTCATTTCCTAGATTTATTTTAAGCGCATGGGTAATCATCTTATAATGAGAACAATCTCTCAGCTCCCTAATCCCTGGTCGATGTTCGTTCTTTTTCCTGAAGGGGCTTCTTTCAGGCCAACCCATCCAGTCCCCGGAGCCCACCGCACAAGCTCCCCCTGCTGGCGGAAAAGTGGGACGCCCGCAAGGAGAGTCTGGGCCAGGGGTGGGTCGCGTTCTACTAGCATTGCAAAGCAGTCTTTTAAGCAGGGGACTAAGATCAGGTACAAATGATAGGTGAAAAATCTAACTCTGGGAGAGGATAGACTCAGGGCAGCCTACTGGCTGAGGAGCAGAACCATGGTTCCGTGAAACTCTGCTGTGTGATTGACCATAAGAGCCCTGAGGACAAAGTTCAGGGAAAACAAGGAGGAGGACGCTCCCCTGGCAGAAGCGTGAGGGAGGGAACAGCCCCGTTTGTCTTCTCAGAGTTGCCTGGAGAGACCAGAGGGGGAAATCCTGTGCACTTTGAAGTTTTAGTCACGGCCATTGTTTGACCAGTTTGCTCTCTGTGAAAGCCCAAGAGAGAGAATGTTTTCTGTCTAGGTGACTCTCCTTAGGCACACTATATATCTTCAATCCCTTTCCTCAGTGGCCCCATAATCTCCTTGAACAGAAAATTTGGGAAATCACTGAGCTATAGGATATTACAGCACAGGTTCTCTTATGTCCTAAGTCCTCATTGACCTGGAAGGGCTAGGGCCAAAATATTGGCTATCCTTGTAGTCCTTCCTTTTCTCTAATTTTTGGTCTGTAAACTTATATTCTTAACCCTCCAGAAGAGAAGCTTAATGATACTATTACTCTATACCATAGGTGTTTGGGCTTCACATCACTGTCTTTCTGAGTATCAAACATCTTAGACTTAACTTGGAATTGGTATTATCTATCCAGACGGCTGACACTGACAACAGTTCTACAAAGCACTGTACATGGTTTCAAAGTAAGCTCTGAGGGGACTTGACTGACCTTGGGAAGTACAAAAGTTCCATGTTTTGTCATACAGGCCTTGTTTTATTTATTTATTTTTATTTTTATTTATTTATTTATTTATTTGTTTGCTTGTTGTGTTTTGTTTGTTTCTTTATTTATTTATTTTGTGGCTGGCCCAGCCTTCCCTGGTGGTGGGGCTGGCGCAGCATGTGGTGCCGGGGATCGAACCGCAGTCCCTACAGTTGCCTGAGCTTTCCTAAGCAGGCGCTTTAGACCACTGAACCATCTCGCCGGCCCCCAGGCCTTGTTTTAACTTGCCCTTAATGACCCAGCAGAAAAGTTGAACCATGAGGCATAAAATGTAAAGCTAGATTAGTATGCTGAGCTGTAAAAGGCTTAAATCAACAGCTTCCATCATTGCCAGTTTTGCCAATAATCTATTGCGATTATGGAACATTGGACTATGTATACAACTACTTTCTCTTAGTTCAATGAGAAGAAATTTTTTGTACCAATAATGATTAGAAAAATTATCACGTCTATACCCTGTGCTCTATATAACTACTAGGAGGACAACAATATGCACTGCATCAAATACTGGAAATCTACTGCTAACATGTTTGAAACTGTCACATTGTTATTTCTTATTAACTGCAATAAACAAAAGCTTTAGAACAACTGTAATATGTGACTGATCAGGATCTCGTGATGCTGAAGCTGCTTGCACATGACCCTTTGCCAATGATTGGCATCTTCTAAGCTTCTCTATAAATATGCTGTGCGTGGGCTGGAGAGATAGCTCAGTAGAATAAGCACTTGCCTGGCAAGCGCAAGGGCCTGAGTTCAATCCTCAGTTCCGGGGGAAAGAAAAAAGTGGTTGTAAATATGCTATGTGAGCTCAGATGCTCGCAGCTACAATTGTTCTATGACAACACTCCTGTTTTGTTTGTGTCTTGGTCTGGAGTTTTGTGTGGGGAACAGTACCATACGAGACACATTTTATACGATTATTTTATAATCACCCAAAGAGTCATATACAAGAGTGCAGGAAATCTGTCCACACACTAAACGCTCAAGTCTCCAGCTGGGGGCCTGGATCCTACATGAGTCCAGCTGAAGACCTAGGGCCCATAACAGTGTCTTCCACAAGACCCGCTGGAGGCCCAGGGCCTGGGACAATGCCTCTTGTAGGCCTGCTTCACAGATCTGCCCTGGGAAGCTAGAAAGTCTGTGCCAGGGGATGAAGGATCTGTGCTAGCAGGCAGAGGGATCTGAGCTGGAGCCAGGAAGCAATGCTCACGAAAAGCACAAGAGCTCCCCGGAACAGTACCACAGCCATCCTCAGGGAGAGTGAGGTCCCAAGCTCCTCCAGCGATGAGGAAAGCTGAGTGTCTGTCAGGAAAGCCAATGCCGGGGCCGGTGAGAGATGGCTCAGTGGTCTAAAGCACCTGCTTAGGCAAACTTAGGCCACCCCAGGGAAGGCGGTTCAATCCCCGGTACCACATGCTGTGCCAACCCCACCTGCAAGGCAGGCTGAGCTGGCCATAATATATATATGGAAAGCCAATGCAACAAGCTTCTCCAGGAGGCTGCGTGGTGCACCATCTTCCCCTCCACATCCAGGAAGCAATGCTCAGGGTGAGGACCAGAGCTCCCCGCAATGAACCATAGCCATTCCCAGCAACTACGAGCTCCCAAGCTCCTCCTCCAACAGGAACAACCAAGCTCATCATGAAAGCCAACATGACAAGGTCGTCCAGCAGAGTAGCCCAGGAGAACCGGCAGCTTCTAGAAGCGTCTCCAAACAGCTTCCCTCGCAGCCTCCCAGCAGCCTCTCCAGCTCTGCCTCTTAGGCTGCTGGCGGCCGTCCGCAGCTGGGCCTCCCACGCCCACCACCAGGCGAGCTCGGTTCTGCTGGGTGGAGCAAGCTGACCAGCAGTCAGCAGTCCACTACCGGGTATTATTTTCCTTTTTGAGACAGGTTCTCACTGTGTAGCCCAGACTGGTCCCAAACTCACAGCAAACCTCCTGCCTCTGCCTCCTGAGTGCTAGGATGCCAGACAGGCATGTGCCACCACATGCAGCCTGCCATGAACATTTGTGCATGAGTTTTTGGCCCATATGTCTTTCTTTTTCTCTTGCATAGTTCCCTAAGGGTTTCTGGCACCTCAGTACAGAGACCTTTGGACATAACCTCCCAGCTGTCTTGGGGTGACATCTGGCATCCACTTCCCTCTAAATACGGAGCTGGGGAGATAGCTCTGTGGCATAAGTGCCTGCCTGGCAAGTGCAAGGTTGTGAGTTCAAACCCCGGTCCCACAATAAATATATATATATATATATATATATATATATATATATATATATATATATATCCCTTTGCAGAGATAGGGCTGAAATATGTAAGGAAGGGCTGGGGATCTAACCTGCCAGGTAAGTATAAGGTCCTGAGTTTGATTCCCAATACAACGAACAAACAAACAAACAACAACAACCACAAAAATGTAATGACAGACCTCCTGTGAGTTTGTTTCCATGCATCACTGACCCATTCCTTTCAGAAACTGCTTCCAGCTGCAGGACAGGTAGCCTGCCCCTGAGCTTCAGGTCCTCAGCACGTCCCAGAGTTTCTTGGCCCACCCTGAACTTTAAGCTTGAGAAGCAGAGAGGTCACCCCACAGCCTGCCTCAGTTACTGTCTCACCTCTGGGACACAATACCTTGGACGCTCACAGCTCCGGGAAGAAGTTTCTTTCAGATCTCGGCTCCTAGGGGTCTCAGTCCCAAGTCAGCCGGGCCAAGGCAGGCAGCTCGGGAGAGGAGTACCACAAGAAAGAGAAACAGTCCATGGCAGGGTTGCAGGAAGTAGCGAGGGATCAAGGAGGGAGGAGGGAGAGCGCACCTTCCAGGCCACGCCCCCTCAGAGCCCCATGACCACTTCCTCCCTCCAGGCTCCGCCTTCCAATATCCCATCTAGCTGTAAATATACCAGTGAACAAATCCACTGAGGAGAATCATACCTCCATGACTGACTCACTCCCCCAAATCCCACCTTATGAGGGCATGAGGTTTTGGGGAAGCATGTGGACATGAGCCATTAACACAGCCCGAGGATCTCCAGGGGAAGCCCTTCTCCAACTCTGTTAGGCATGAATGGTGGGCGCCGATGTCTGCTCTCTTCTGGGTCCGTGACAGGGTTGTTCTCAGGCCCCCTTAGAGTGGGGTGGGTCATGTGACTTGTGCTAGCCAATGGGCAGCTAGCAGAGCTGTGTCATTTCTGGGCCAGAGGACTGACTTGCTAGAGCAACACCCTCCAGTGACCTGGAACATTCCAGAGAATGGCTGCTTTGTCACCTGGGTTGTGAAGAATCCCCAGGAAAAAAATCTTCAGGTGACCCACGATAGATGTTAATGAGAAATAATGAATCTCCATCGATATCTGCTGGGGATTGTTTTCAAGATTCCCCATGAATACCAAGATCTATAGATGCCCAAGACTTTTATAGAAAAAAAAAAAAAAAACCGGGCCGGCGAGATGGTTCAGTGGTCTAAAGCGCCTGCTTAGAAGGGCTCAGGCAACTGCGGGGACTGCAGTTCGATCCCCGGCACCACATGCTGCGCCAGCGCCACCACCAGGGCAGGCTGAGCCAGCCACAAAATGAATAAATAAAGAAACAAACAAACAGAACAAGCAAATAAATAAATAAATAAAATTAAAAAAAAAAAAAAAAGAAAAAAAAAACCCACAGTGTGGTATTTGCGTGGAACATACACACATCCTTCTTAAACTTGAGATCATCCCTAGAGACCTGGACCACCTCCGACTGTGTCAGCAATGTGGAAGTGGTCACTGCACTGCACTGCAGAGGGGATCATGGGGAGAAAAGCTTGTCCACGCTCAGGGTAGGCGCAACCTTTTATAGGTGCTTCCAGTCCAACTTCTGGTTCACTGTCAGAGTGCAGAACTTGTGGGTGCACATGGCTGGCTGTGCTTTTGCGTCCCATTCAGCCCCCTGGGGTTTGGTATCCCTTGTTACAGCAGTCTAGCCTAACTTGTGCAGCCTGATGCCAGATCACTCACCCCACAGCCTGCATGTCCAGCTGAAGGCTCTAGGTTAGTTTTTCTTTTTCCATAATGAAGTACAACGGTGGCTCAAATAACAAAATGCATTGTTTTCGACCAGTGTGACTGTGTATGCTTGTGATCCCTCTGAGGAGCTAAGGCAGAAGGATCTCAGGTTCAAACCCAGCCTGGGAAATTGTTATGCTTTGTGTCTAGGTGTCCCCCCAAAACCTCATGCAATCATGGGGCAGCCTCTGGAATTTGTGATTGATTATTGTGGGAATGGGTGCTGCACCTGCCCTGGGTCAGGTGATTTGCATTGCAATGTAAGGGAGGAAGAGAAGTTAGCTGCTTGAGCTGCTGCTAGCTCTCTCTGAGCTCTTGCTCTTAGCTGCTGCCATGAAAGGTTGTTTTCAGCCGTGTGCCTCTCTGCCTTGGAGCCAGCTGAATATTTACTGAAACCTCCAGTAACTGTGAGCTAAATAAACCTTTCCTTCCCTAATTTTGAGTGTCAGGTATTTGTCCCAGCAATGAGAAAAGAGTAACTAAGACAGAATTCTAGCAACTTCTGAGACCCTGTTTCAAAACAAAAACAAAAATGTAGCCTGTAATCCCAGCACTGGAGAAGTTGAAGCAGGAGGACCACTGTGAGTTCGAGACCAGCCTGGGCTACAAAGTGAGCTCAAGGCTAGCCTGAGCTGCATAGTGAGATCTTGTCTCAAGAAGACAATACAAGAGGGAGAGAGAGAGAGAGAGAGAGAGAGAGAGAGAGAGAGAGAGAGAGAGAGAGACAGAGACAGAGACACACAGAGAGAGAGAGAGAGAGAGGGACTGGGGGAGACTTAGTTTAGTGTCGTGGCCCTGGGTTCAATTCCAAGTAACACACACACACACACAGACACACACACACACACACAGAGTCTTGCTGTTCTGGAAGCGAGGAGTCCAAGAAGGTACTCAAGGGATGCCTCCTGTGGGGGGCTCTGAGGAGGAATCTCTTCCGTGCCTCTCCTCCGGCCTCTGGTACCCTCAGGTGCCTTGACCTACACGTCTTGTCCTTGCTGTGTCTGTCTCTGTGTGCCCAGATTTCCTATTGCAAGGACATAGCCCCCTTAGATAGGACCCACCCTAATGACCTCATTTTATTTTATTGCCTCATTTTAACCTGAGACTCTCTTTCAAAGCCCCTGAACGGCTTAGCAGGTGGTATAATTCAGAACGTTAGAGATCTGTCCTAGTTCTAAAATGCTGGGAGTCCCACCTGCTTGGGACCCTGAGACATGGCAGGGGGAGGTGGGTACCAGCCAGAGCAGGCAGAAGCCCGAAGCACCTTAGGATGGGCTGCTAGGTCTGTCGGGCTTCCCTTGAGAGGACTGAGAGCTTCTCTCAGATCAGAGCCTCCAGCCAATGCCCTCCATGGGTCTAGTGCGGCAGGGCTGTGATCAGGCTTGGGAGTAGAAATCCTGCAGTGTCTGGCAGTGTAGCTCAGTGGTAGGACTCGGGCCCAGCATAAGGGGGGCCCTGTGTCCCTTCATCAGCCCTCAAAGGGGGATACAGATCCTGGCTTCACCTCATAGCAGTTGGTTACTGAACTGACTTTTTTTTTTTAATCTGAGCAGAACGAAGTAAAATCATTTTATCTATAGCTATGTCATTAACAATGTAAAAGAAAGGCCAGGGATTCTAAAAAATATACTAAAACTAGTAGGTCAAGCAAGGTCACAAGTGAAAAGGTCAACCTATGAAATCAACCAAATTCTATATACTAGCAACAATTAGAAATTGAAATTTTAGGGGCTGGGGAAATAGCTCCATGGCACAAGTGCCTGCCTGGCAAGTGCAAGGTCATGAGTTTGAACACCTGTCCCGCGAAAAAAAAAAAAAAGAAAGAAAGGGGCCAGCAAGATGGTTCAGTGGTCTAAAGCGCCTGCTTAGGAAAGCTCAGGCAACTGCAGGGACTGCCGTTCGATCCCCGGCACCACATACTGTGCCAGCCCCACCACCAGGGCAGGCTGAGCCAGCCACAAAATAAATAAAGAAACAAACAAATAAACACAACAAGCAAACAAATGAATAAATAAAAATTTAAAAAAAATAAATGAAGTCATTAATTATTAAAAAAGAAAGAAATCAAAATTTTAAAATTACAGTAGTATCAAAAACTGAACTGATCTTTTAAGCCTCAGTTTTCTTTGTACAAAATGGGACAACAAACATACGCGTGGGGGTGCACCCCTATGAGGCTGAGGCAAGAGGCTAGTGTGAACTACGTGGAGAGTTCAAGGCTATCCTGTGCTACATGATGAGACCCTGTCTCAGTAAATAGATAACCAAATAGTATAGAAAAAGCTTTCCAATAGAGGCAGGGAAACTCTTCAGACAGACTGAAGAGGCTACATCAGGCAAAGCCTGAGCAGAAAAGGGCTTCGAGACAGGAAGGGCAGAGAGGACGAACAGAAAGAACGTTAGTGCCTTGGAAGCAGCGCAAAGTCGCAGCGAGACACCATCAGGAGGGAGACGCTGACAGTGCACACGTCGGGGTGAATTTTTCAGCTCAATGAGGAGCTGACCCCCAAACCCAGCCACCTGCAGAGGACACAAGACGTTAGGGTTTCAGGGAATGGCGGAAGGGGCCGCAGCAGCACCTCGGACAGCGTTATCGCTGTCCGTGGTGCTGATACCAAAACCAAGGATGGCCGGTTGTCTCAGTTACTCTTCTCTCTTTGCTGAGACAAGTACCTGACACCCAAAATGAAGGAAAGAGAGATTTATTTAGCTCACAGTTGCTGGAGGTTTCCGTCCATACTGCTCTGCTTCCAAGGCTGAGCGGCACAGGGCGGACAGCAGCAGCTCATGGTGGCGGAACAGCAACCATGGCAACAGAGGGAAAGTCTGTCTCATACTACATTCAAGCTCTCTGCCCCAGGTTGGGTGTAGCACTCACACCCATAATCTCAGCAGTCCTAAGACCCACAATCCCAGTGGATCGTGAGTTAGTCTCAAACTCTAGAAGTCCCTGCCCCATGATTGCATGAGGCTTTGGGGAGCAACTAGACAGAAATCGTAATGCTGGTGAAACTGAAAAAGGGTGCGTTTTGAGTGGAAGACCAAAGGCACTTCGTTTAAACACAGGATTGCCACAGAGCCCAGCAGTCCTTCTCCTGAGAGTGTCCCTCCAGGACCTGCACGCTGCAACACAGACATGCACATTCCAAGGTCCACGACAGTGCAGTTCTCAGTAAGAACAGGTGGCAGCGAGCCACGTGCTCAACAGCAGGTGAGCGGACAAGGAAATGCGCTCCAGCCACTCAGCAGAGCAGCATCCGGCCAAGGAAAGGCAGGGCGCTCCCAGACACGCTACATGAGCACAGACTCTCGGGATATGATGCTCTGTGAGGACAGACGCCAAAGGACACACCTTCAAGGTTCTGCCCTTGGTGCCTGGTGTCATCAGAGCCACCAGAGGCGGGAAGCAGAAGGGTGGGTGCCAGGGTCTGGGTAGGAGAATGGGGGGTTGGTGTTTCGTGGGGACAGAATTCCTGTTTGGGAAGATGAGATGTGGAGTGGTGACCATCACACAATAATGCAAATGCCCTAAATGCCACTCAATCATTCATTCACTCATTCATTGGACAGATCTCACCATGCAGTTCAGGCTGGCCTTGAACTCACTGTGTAGTCCAGGCTGCCCTTGAACTCTTTGCAATCCTCCTGCCTCAGCCTCCCGAGTGCTGGGATTAAGGGGTGAACTCTGCATTTAAAAATGCTTTTAGGGCCAGGGAGATAGCTCGGTAGAATAAGCCCTTGCCTGGCAAGCACGGGGTCCTGAGTTCAACCCCCCGTTCCGCAAAAATGAATGAATAAATAAAATGCATTAAATGGTGTATTTTGTTTCATATATTTTACAACATACATGGTCTTAAGTCTTCCAAGGCTCCCAGTCACTCTCGCGTGGTCCTTCAGTGCGACCCCACCGTGGGCCCAGCATACAGTGGGAAGGTCCTGACCCGGACCTCCAGAGGCCCAGGCTGGAGTCTCATAAAATAACCCCTAACGAGGCAGACCCCACAGCCACCCCACTCTATAGGGGAGGCACCAGGGCTCAAAGGGCTCAACTTCTGAGGCCAGCCAGCCGCTCAGCTTCTGGTCTGAGCTCTTCACTAGAAGCTGAGACAGATCTCAAAGATCAGTGGGGATCTTCTCACTCTGCACGACCTCAGGGGAGCACAGAGCAGGGACAGTTAAGCGAACCCCTAAGAGGCGCTCTTACACCCCGGGCTGGGAGGTGTCTGTGAGTCCACCCCAGGAGGGAGGAGGGAGGTCGGGCCACTGGGAAGGGAGTGGCAACACGCACAGCGCCACACCCGGCACTCGTGCACCACAGGGCTAATCCAAGGACCTAGCCGGGAAATGAAGAGCAGGAGATGGACCCCAAGAGCATTCCTGAGTCTGGGGTGTGGGGATGAGGCCTGTTCCAAAGCCACACAGGAGTGGTCACCGTGAGGGACAGGCTCCACACCATCTCGGACACCAGCCCCAGCCACTCTGAGCACCAGAGGGAGGGCAAGGAGCCCCCCTCCAGGCCTAAAGACACCACCAGCCCACTTCCAAGAGGGGACAGTTTATTGACAGTCGGTCAAGGGTGATCAGTGCAGTGCTGCCCGCCCCACGGGGCCGGGCAGGTCAGTCCAGTGTGGGGGCCCTGGGTGCTGGGGAGGCCAGGAGTCATAGGAGCAGCAGCAGGTGTGGGGAGAAGGCTCCCCTGAAGGCCTCCCCGGCCCAGCCCAGGGGCAGGGGACCCTGGCGAGGTCCTCAGGCATCCGTGCCTAGGCTGGGAGGTTCCTGGGGCAGACATCGCCGGTGCCGGAGGATCGACTTTTCCTCCTCCTGTGGGAACAGGCCAAGCGTGTGTCACCAGGCACGCCACCACCCATGAAAGCACTGAGCACATATCAGCCATGCCACCCAGGCAGAGGGCCACCTGGCATGGGGCTTTTCCTTGTTAGCCAGAACAGCACTTCCCAGCCTGCCCCCCCCCCCCCCCAAAGAAAAGCCCTGCTCCACCTGGGGATCGACAGGCGGCTCCGTGTGTCATTTTAGGAGTGCGCTAGGACTGTCCATCGGGACAGGTTGCCCAGCACGGTGACCTGAACACACTGTGCTGTACTCGTGGTATCTTCTATGGTATTTGTGACTTGTGTGGGGGCTACTCGGGATCTCAGGCACGTGTCCTCGAGAACATGCCATGTCACCAGCACCTGCCACTCAAGATCTCCCCGCAGACCCCCCGGGCTGCCCGCCCCTGCTCACCACCTCCGAGGCAGTGCTAGGGCTGGCACCCTCGGGAGAGCCCCCTTCGTCCCTTGAGCAGTCTGGTCCCGCGTCCTCCTCATACTCTGTCAGGCAATCCGATTCCTCCCCTGAGATGGGGAGCAGGGCACAGGTGAGGGTGAAGCTGACAACAGTACCTCCAGCCATGCCCCACCCGCCCCCGCTCCGGAGACCCCTACAGCCCCTCACCATCAGCACAGCCATCGGAGACGTAGCTTGTCGTGGGGGGCTCAATCCGGGACACGATCTCCGCCAAGTCGGTGAAGCCAGAGCTGGGGAAGGCGAGCACCTGCGGGCGGCATTGGGGAGGCCTGGGCCAGTGCCTTTGGGGACAGCCATGATCTGAGGGGCTCAGAGGAACCCTAACAGAGGAGGTGGTGGTGGCGGGCCACAGGCTTACATCTGCGCGGCGGCTCTCATTGAGGTCTGTAGACCGCCGGTCTGTGAGCATTTTCTCAATGACCTCACCCCGGGTCCAGCCTCCGAACACTGCCTTCCCATACTGGTAGCCCACGTCCTGCAGAAAACAAGTGTGGCTGCCGCTTGTCCGCCTCCTGGCAGAGCTCCCTTGTGTCCCCTCGAGTGGCCCAGGCTTTAGGAGAGCAGGCATCTGATGCTAATCCCGGCTTTGGCGGCAGCCACTCCTAGTATCTCAGCCCTGCGGCTCGTTCGCCCCCTGCTGGACACTACTGACAATCGCTACTTCCCACCCAGCTCCCTGCCGGGACACACCCCAAAGGTCATCAGCGGGTGGTGCTCAGACTTATTTCCAGGTCTGCAGATAGGCCCTCTTCCAAGCCCACGGCAGACACCACTAATCTGCTGCAGCACACTTTCCCAGTGGTCCTGAAAAGGACATTAGATATTTGTTTTTGGGCCTCTGGGCAGCATCTGTTGATCAATTTCAGTTGTCTTTGAGCTCTGAGACTGTTCTAGGCCCCTGCCAAACACTGCTGATCACTGCTCTCACTCCATGCATGCAGGAATGACATCAGAGATCATTATCCATGGCATTGGCAGCACAGCTGGCACACAACAGAAACTCAGCTTATGCGCAGAGCACAAACAGCCATATTCTCATGCCATACCCACTGCAGACATCACTAGCAGACCACTGACCCATATGCCACATCTACTGCAGACATCACTAATCAACCGCTGATCCATTTCCCACAGGTTTTAGATGGTACCCTAGAATCCTCCCCACTGCCCTACTGTTCTGGGGTTCAAATAATAAAACTGTCTGGCTCACATAGATCTGGTCGAACTTCCCAAAGTCCATGGTCTTGAAGCAGTCGATGGACGGGCGCAGGTATTCGCAATAGGAGCTGGACTTCACGACCTCCAGCTGCCGCACGCAGGACACATACGCCAGGCGGGACTGGATCTCGGCCATGTCGGGAACCTTCACCTTGTGCGCCCAGGGGTTCAGCCGCTTCCACAGCAGCCACCAGCCTGACAGGCTGTCTCCATAGGTGCTGAGGTCTGTCTCATCCTGGCTCCCCACATCAATGGCGATGACCGTTTTAGCGCCCATGCTGCGTGCGATGTCCGCTGTGGGGCCGGGGGGTCAGCGGCTGCTCCCCACCGGGGCCCAGGGCGAGGATGTTCAACCCAGTCCCACAGGCACTGTCACGCAAATGGCCACTCAAAACACTCATGCAAATGGCACGCATTCATGCAAATGGCACGCATTCATGCAGATGGCATGGAAAACAATGCAAATGACTCTGGCGGAGTGGGCTGAGGGCCCAGCGTGGAGAGGGGCGTGTGCCTGTGAGCCTGTGAGACCCAGACAGTGTCCCCTGCACGGGCCTGGGGACACAAAGACAGTGTCCTATAGCCAGGAGACACCGGCGCCTGCCATGGGACTTTGCACACGTATGCCTTACGTGCTTATTTCATTCCAGGTATGTGGGTCATGTCCGTGGGTCTGTGGTGCCCCCTTCATGTCCTTCCTACCCAGAGCCCCGTGTTTGTGAGCCACACGTCTCCAGAAACACATCCAGCTCTGTGAGCGCTGGGGTTCACACGGAACTGTTTCCATGCCTATGTGCTGTGTGTGCTGTCCACTCACAGCGGCTCGCTCAGGTGTGGGGCTGTGGCAGGGCACACATCCGCACGTCACCCCGTGCAGTGACAGGGACCAGCAAACCCTGCCATGGTCTGTGGGCAACACTGCAGCTTCGTGGGCCACAGCCTGGCTGCTGACGCTTCCGCTCTGCGGCTGCAGCTCGGACGCAACCCCAGAGAGCCTCAGGGAAGTTTTAGAAAATCAAGCAGAGGCTGAGCTTTGGTTCAGGCTTGGCCTGGGGGCCGCTCTGCCAACTCCTGTGCAGGGAGATGTGCACGGGTTCCTGGCCGTCTGCGTACTCACCCTTCCGGGCTGTGAGCGAGGCAAGCTATGGCCCTGCCTACCTCACACTGGTACAGAGGCCCTGTCCTGCCTGTGTGGGTACATGTGCGCGTGGAACGGAACACACAGGACCAGTGTGGGCGCGCCGCGGCGTGGTGCGTGTCCGGTTTCTACAGCGCACACACTCAACCCTGTGCACATGCCTCTACCACGTGAGCAAAGGAGCACACGTCTACAGGCGTGTCTAGGGTGCACACAGGAAAGTGTCCGACTCTGTGATGTGTACGTGTATGTCTGAGCACGGGCCCACGTCCCTCTGGTAGGTGCCACGCCACCATCGCCACAAGCACATAGATGTACTTCACACCCGCAGCCTTGCACCGGTTGCTTGTGTGCCTGCCCTCCCCTCGCCACGCCCACGTGCACCCGCCTGCTCCTGCGCATGCCTGGGTGTGCGCGGGCCTGCGTGCACAGGAACATGCGGGCAGCCGCTTGCCTGGCAGGTTGTTGATGTAGCCGCCGTCCATGAGCAGGTGCCCGTCCTTTGGGTCACACAGCGGGGGCAGGTAGCCGGAGAGCGTCATGCTGGCACGCACATAGCGCCACAGAGAGCCTGGCCAGTGGGACACATAGACACAAACACGCACAGACACACTCAGACACGCTCCGAGGCCCTGCCAGCCCCATGGGCTCGCTGACCTGGCACGTTGTTAACGTAGCACCCGTCCACCAACAGGTGCCCATCCTTAGGGTCGCAGAGTGGGGGCAGGTAGGGGCAGTAGGAGGCACTGGCCCGGACATAACGCCACACGGAGCCTGTGGGGACGGGGCAGGGGGTAAGGCGCACACAGAGCCTTCTGGGTCCCCACCCCCGAGAATGGACATACCTGGGTCTCTAGGGCATTAGTGGGTGACAGTTAGTGGTCAGCAGCTGGGCCACAGCGGCCGGTCACTCATGTTAACAACGTCCCAGATGCTCAGCCGCCCTCCCTGACGCTGTCCCCCACCCCAGGCCGCCACAGCAGTTCTAGGAGGCTCAGGCAAGGTGGCACCCACCATCCTTGTGGACGCGCATGGCTGAGGCCGTGATGTCTGTGGTCACGTTGAAGTACGGCAGCCACAGGTCCTGTGGGCACAGGGACCATGGCAGAGAAGGAAGGAGAGGGGCACCAGTGGGAGGGCTGGGCAGGGCGGAAGTGGGGTGGTGTACCTCGATCTGCTTATCCTGGAAGACGCGGTGGATGCTGCGATTAAAGGCCGAGCCCGTGAACATGGAGGTGACAGGGTAGGTGAGGTCCAGCACAGGCTCCAGGACAGAAGTCATGCCCTAGGGAAAAGGGGAGCAGCAGGGTCAGAATGGGGCCACTCGGGACACAGGGCATCGTCAGTGAAAGCCGAGGCAGGAGCGCATAGGACAGTGATGTGGTCACCCTGGGCCCCAAGCGAGATGGTCACGGAGCAGGGCCTCCACTGTTCTAGCTGGGACCTAGGGACCATGGTCACCAGCCAGGAAGGCCCAGCGTCTACAAGGGTCTAGGCACGGTTCACGGATTAAGCCAGGGAGCACCGCCTGAGCCTGGAAGCCCCTCCCCACCCGTGAATCAGTTTCTAGGGTGCGGCCACCAGTCCCCAACCCACACCTTGGCCCATTCCCGAGCCCGTTGCTTGGTGCGGCTGGCGCTGCGCTCTTCTGCATACAGAGCCCCGATGAAGGAGCCTATGGAAGTGCCGCCCACCAGGTCCACAGGCACGCCCGCCTCCTCCAAGGCCTTCAGCACTCCGATGTGCGAGCAGCCCCTGCAGCGGGGAGGGAATCCAGCGACCAGCTGAGTCTTCTAGGCCCCGCCTCCTGAAGCATCCGGCTCCTCCTATCTACCCATAGCCAGGGGACTAGGCGTGTGCCCCATCTTTGGGGTCCTTCCCTGGGAGCCAACTACACCCCCTCAGGCACTTGGCCCGGGCCCCCAGGAAAAGCTGCGCCCGCACAGCGGCCCCACACCTCACCTGGCCCCGCCCCCGCCCAGCACCAGGGCAATAGTGTTTCCCGTGAGCACCCGCGCCAAGCGGGAGAAGTCGCTGTGGCGATCCACTCGTCTGGAGAAGACTTTCTCATAGAGTTCATGCTGGAATCAGGGGAAAACGGGGACCCTTGAGTATGAAGAGCTGAGGACGGGGCCTAGTGGATCCCCCAGACGCATCCTGATCCACTCCACTCTGGCTCAAGGATGCCCCACCCAAGCCAAGCCCCTAGAAGGCGGACCTAGAGGGGGGTGTCCAGGTCCCGCCCCTCACCAACTTGGCCGGGCTGCGGCGGGAGAAGAGTCGGCGAGGGCAGCGCAGGTGTAAGTGTCCAGAGCACCAGCTGCGCATGTTGAGCCACTCCACTGTGCGCGTGGGGCCGGGGCCCTCTTCCCGGTGCAGCAGGACAAGCTGCTTGAGGGCGCGCACAGCTGTGTTTTCCAGCATCTGCTCCAGCTGCCGGAGGGAGAGAGGGAGGGCGGGGTTCACTAGTCCACCCCACCCCACCTGGCCCCAGGGAGGTCCCTGGAGGCCTGGCCTTCTGGCGAGGGCGCATGTGGACATGCAGACAGGGTGCTGCATGGGGTCGCCATGCACGGCTCCGGACCTGGCCGAGAGTAGGCTCCTGGTCACCCAGGCCCACGATGAGGATGCAGTCGGCCTGGCGCAGGCAGCGCACCGTCCAGGGCGTGAGCGATGCATCGGTTTGGTAGAGCACAATGCGGTGTGTGTCCTCCTGCTGGGCCAGCCACCCCGACAGCCGGAACTCCTGGATGCTGGTATGGAACGGGAGGGGCTGGCTGGGGTCCTGCACTCCCCAGAGACCACAGGGTCCCTGGCTGGGAGGAGCTTAGGCCTAGCCCCACCACAGCCGTCTAATGGAATTTCACGGCCCCTGGCCTCAGAATTGCCTTCGAGGTGGGGTGTACACTCCCAGATCCAAAGCCTGGCACTCCACCCAAGCTGAGGAATCTCAGGCTCCAGAAATACTCTCTATGCCCCAGCCCCCCCCCCCATCCCTACGCTGGCTCCTCGCTCTCCTCGGCCACACCCCACACACCTATCCAGCGCAGAAGCCCCCAGGCGAGCCCGGATGATGTCACTGTTGAGGAGCAGCGTGGGGCCTAGCAGTGGGTGAGGAAGGGAGGTTAGCAACCAGACTACAGCCCTGGGGGAGAGCACTCACCTCCCATCCCTGCCCCCCCCTCCTGTTCCCGCCCACTTCGCTCTCAAGGAGGCTGTCTGCCCGGTGACTGACTCCTCCCACACACCGCTGGCCTATCCCAGGGCCCGGGGCCCAGGGCCGACTCTCACCGGGGCCGTCACTGACCAATAGCTTGCAGAGCATGCTGCAGCTCCAGCGTGAAGGCCACCATGGGCACCTCAGCACACACGGGCAGGACTGCCACCGTGGACAGGTTGCTGGCTGGATTGGTGAGTTCCGAGTGCGCGGGGACACCCAGCCCGGAGCCTGTGGAGACCACAGAGGTGAGATTCACTGCGCATCCAGTATCGGAAGAGGTGAACGTCTTTCTCCTCTTCCCCTTTCTCCCAGCTGCGCCAAGCCCTTCCTTGACCCTATTCAAGGTCATAAGGATCGTAGTCCACAGTTCTGCTACCAGTGCCCTGACCTCCTTAGTGGGTCCTCATTACCCAGTTGGTATTGACTGTGGCAATGTAGACGGACGGGGGCTCCCAGCCCATCTGAGTGTAGGACATAGGCAGGAAGGAACACACCTGGGACCCACTGACTGTTTCCCAGCAGTTCCACCACCAGCGTAGGCCAGTCCTCAGCCCTTGTCTAGACCTCACTCTGCCCTCGCTGGCTGGGTCCTTGCCCGTTGCGCCAGCCGTATTAGCTCAAAGGTCCAAGCAAGACCCCAAGCTCCTGTATAACTTGCCCCTACTCTTATATTTTTCCTTGTGGTACTGGGGATTGAATCCAGTCTCATAAATGCTAGGCTGTTGGGAGCAGCAGGAAGCCAGATGTGTGTAGGTGGGACTGGGCCTGAGTGCCTAAAGCAAATAAGCTGCCCCAGTGCTGAGAAAAATATCTTGTCTGGTTCAGGCCAGCTATTGGTCACTAAGCAACCTTGTGTCATGTGATACAAACTTTGCAGAAGTATAAGTAAAGGATCAATTTTGTGTGTGTTGAGTTAGTCTTGGACATCAGGCAGACTGGCGACCACCTAGCCCAGCTTCTCGTCTCCTTGTCTATCTTTCTCATCCTTACCACCGGGCCTCCCCGGGGTAGAACCGTTCGCAGTTAAGACCAACGGATCCCTACGCTAGGCCAGCACTCTACACTCAGCTACACGCCAGCTCTTTGCAAGTAATCAGTTCCTTGCCACTGCGGCTGCTACTAGGGGGTGTGTGATGGGGACAGGAGATGACACATTACAGCCAGTGGGGTGGAAGCTCCTGAGGGAACCTATAGAGCCTCAGGCCCACGTCTCAGCAAGCCTTGAGCCCAGCCCACTCCCCCTTTTATACCCACTCAGAAATCACAAGCTGGGATGCTGACCCCAGCCTCTCACATGCTGATACCATTTTTTTTTTTTTTTTTTTTAATGGCCGGCTCAGCTTGCCCTGGGCGTGGGACTGGCACAGCATGTGGTGCCGAGGATTGAACCATAGGCCCTGCAGTTGCCTAAGCTTTCCTAAGCAGGTGCTTTAGACCACTGAGCCATCTCGCGGGCCCACATGCTGATACTTTGAGAAGCCACTTTCCAACATGTCCAGAACCTTAACCGACACCCACGGACTCCACGTGCCACCATACTTTATGACATTTTTCCCATTATGTGTAGGGGGTAACAAATTCTAACATCGGAACCAGCCTTTTCCTTTAACATTCCATCCTCCAGCATGACTGCCGCTTCAGAATCCATTAAATAAGAACTCCATTTCCCAGCATGCACTGCCCCCAGGTTCCACTTCCAACTTTAACTCCACCCCAGCATGATACAAACCTCAAGCTTTCCCCACGTGCTCCCTCCCACGGCTTCCCCTCCCAGCATGCTCTGGGCACCGGACTACATCCCCCAGCATTCCCCAGAGCCGACCCACTCTCACCCGGGAAAGGTCCTTGTAGCTGCTGCAAATTCCCTAGAATTTTCTGGCTCAGGAGGTGAATAAGGCGGGTCACGACCTGGGGATATTAAGTCTAGTGGTCAACTATCCTGATTCTACTACACCTCTAAGTGAGCTCCTGGGGTCCCCAATATCTCGGCCCCGCCCCCAAAGGACAGTTCCTTTCCTGATCAGGCCCCGCCCCCGCCCCGCCCCATACCCTCTGCCACGCCCACTGAGGCACACACCTGCGGGTAGCGCCGTTTGATGTGGCCCAAAGTGCCCTCGGGGAGTTTGGCCAGCTCTGTGTCTCGTACAGCGTGCACTGTCGTGGCTCGCGGCTGCCGGGTCAGTGCCTCCACCTGTGTGTGTGACAGCGTGCTTGGGGCTGGTAAGGCAGACCGTGCCTACAGAGGACGGTTCCCCAAGATGGGGTGCAGAGAACCAGTCCTCTCCTACTACTCAAGAGGGCTCGGGACAGAGGGACAGGTCAGGAATCTGTAACGGGTGGGCAATCCCCTCCCCCACTCCGCAAGAAGAATCTAAATAGACACTGAGGGCCGAGTCAGATCAGACTCACTCCAAGGAGCTGGGAAAAAGAGGACCCGGTGGGGGCGCACTTGTCACGCTGTCAGAGCG
>PVKN010001891.1:12128-27999 GCA_004027915.1 Capromys pilorides | reverse complement strand
GGGGGCGGTTCCGGCAAAGTGGGGCCTTTGTCTGCGGCAGGTCCTGAGCAGCGAGGTAGGAAGAAGTCGAGACTGCACCTGTACAGGGCGCGTCCGGCCTCCACCGCCGTCCAGTCGATGGCGAAGTCCATCTGGCGCACGAAGGACGACATCCTGGCGGCCACTGTGTGCGCCGCACTGAGGACCACGCTGGGCTGCGCGCGCATGATCCTGCGGGACAGGGAACGGGTGCAAGGGCCGGGAGCCGTTCTGGCACCCTTCCCGAGGGAGTGGGCACAACAGGTGCTGGCTGGGAGGCTAAAGAAAAGCTCAACACGGGGAGGCCACGTCTGGAGGCTCCTTCGCGCCCCATGTGGAGTTAGGGTCTGGGGCTCTTCCCGGGCCTTCCCAGTGCCTGGCCCAGCCGTACTCGTAGAAGTCAGACTTGGAGATCCGTAGGAAGGTGCAGTCACGTTGGGCACGCAGTGTGAAGATGAGGGGTTCCCCAGTGAGCACCGCCAGCTGCCCCACCAACTCCCCGGGCTGCGCCACGAACAGGCACACATCCTCCGCCTTGTCGATCATGCGCTGGTACACGTGCAGGCAGCCCCAGAGCACGAAGTGCAGGCTCACGTCCTGTGAGGACAGGAGCGGGAGAGGCGCAGAGTCAGCTGCCGCCGCTGCGGCCCTCCAATCGCAGCCCGTGCCCCACGGAGGAATAAAGGGAGGGGGTTGGGAGGAAAGTCGGAGATTTTGCACCTGAGCAAACTACACACTTCCCTTGGGACCCAACAGTGGCTGGGCGAGGACCCTGTGGGCACCCAACTCGGTGGCGCTGAATGCCCTAAACCAAATAGTGTGGTGTCTGTAAAATTCCCACAGGCTTTGAATAGTTGCTGGACGACCTACAGAGCCCACACAGCGTAAAGGCCATGTTTACACCGTGTAATTACAAAGAGGACACAGCCTATATGCTCAGCACATACACCTATCAAAGGCCCGACTTTTGGGCTGCTGAGATAGCTCAGTGACCTAAAGCTCCTGTTTAGAGCCGGCCAAATAGCTCAGAGGATTAAGCGCCTGCAAGCAGCAGGGGCCAGAGATTCAATCTGCTGTGCTGGCCCTGCTCCTGGAGAGTGATGAGATCCAATTTGGATTGGGCTCATGGTGGCGCTCACTTGGAATGAGATCTAGCAGCGAGACCCTGAACACCCTGTAGACCCTTCCCTAAAATACAAAAAAAGATAAATAAATAAAAAATAAAGCACCTGCTTAGGCAAAGCACAGGGACACGATTGGATCTCCCGAACCACATGGTGCACCAGCCCCGCCCCCAAGGCGAGCTGAGCAGGCCATCAAAAAAAAATTTAGGGCCATGCCTCCCTGGGGCATGCTGAGACAGCAACTGAGTGTTGGCATGTGCCTGTAATCCTGGCACTTGAGAGGCTAAAAACAGGAGAATCATTACTACAGTCCGATCTGTGTAGTGAGACCTTGTAGACCCTAAATACAAAAAAAAAAAGGATGCCGGGCATGGTGGCGCACGCCTGTAGTCCCAGCACGTGGGAGGCTGAGGCAGGAGGATCTGTTCGAGTTTGAGACCAGACTGGGCTACAAAAGTGAGCTCAAGGCTAGCCTGAACTGCATAGTGAGACTCTGCCTCAAAAAGACAAAAAGGAAAAAAAAAAAAAAAAAAAAAAAGGCCCGACTTTTTAATTCTTGTGGACTAAATCCAGCAGGAAGCTGCTAAGACCTAGGACAGTGGGGGCGTGGCCCCGGGCTCTGTCCCCACTGCTGCACAACTGCACAGCGGCCTCACTGTGCTATGGGTGACTGGGCGGACGAGTGGAAAGGAAGGGAGCTGAACACCCTAACCAAAATGGATCAGAGATACTGATACAAGGGGGAAAGCTGCAGCGCTCACAGAAGACTTCTGTGACACAGAACGCGGTGACAGATCCTTCCACAGGCCACCACAAAGCAGAAACAAGCAAATCAAAAGAGCTGGGGACATAGCTCAGCGTTACAGTACTGCCCAGCACGCGAAGTCGCGAGTTCAATGCCAGGTACCAAAAATAAATAATGAAAAGCAGCACAACTTCACTGAGACGACCCAGCTGTTACCCTTCCCAGAGCTGGTCGCTGCATTACAGCGAGACCTGCACACCCACGTTTACAGCAGCAGGACTCATGGCAGCGCAAGCTGGGAAGTGGCCCGTGCGTCCAGCCCGTGAATGAACAAAGGAAACGCGGTATCTCCACACCACACAGCGCTATCCTGCCACAGAGATAAACCCGAGTCATCTGCAGTCACGATGCACCAAGTGGATGCATCACTCGAGGCGAAATAAGCTTAAATATTGGCTTTCATGGGCCGGCGAGATAGCTCAGCGGTCTAAAGCACCTGCTTAGGCCACCGCAGGGACCGTGGTTTGATCTCTGGCACTATATGCTGCACCAGCCCCACCCCAAGGGCAGGCTGAGCCAGCCATAACATAAATAAAATATAAATAAAGTTTAAAATATATATATATTGGCTTTTGGGCCAGCGAGATGGTTCAGTGGTCTAAAGTGCCTGCTTAGGAAAGCTTAGGCAACTGCAGGGACTGCGGTTCGATCCCCGGAACCACATGCTGCGCCAGCCCCACCACCAGGGCAGGATGAGCCAGCCATAACGTAAACAAACATAAAATTTAAAAAATATATATTGGCTTTTAACTGGGTCACAAATTATAAATAATTATAAATTATAAATTTATAATTATAAATAAAGGACAAAAAAAAAAAAAGATGGGAGAAATACAGCTTTCTCGAACAGGAAGTGTTTTGCACATGTACCAGCTCATCACAAGGAAGAGAAACGACTACAAACATGGACTAATAAAAAATGCTAAGTCAGCCGGGCCTGGTGGTGCACACCTGTAATCCCAGACGAACAAAGAGAGCTTAGGGCCAGCCTGAACTACAGAGGGAGGCCTTGTCTCAAAGGGACCATACATACATATATACATACATACATACATACATACATACATACATACAACAAATCGCAAGAATGGGACAAAATATTCCCAACTCTTTTATCTAAAAGAATTTCTTCCATGGCTGGGCATATAGCTCAGTGGCATAAGCATCTGCCTGGCAAATGCAAGGTCCCGAGTTTGATGCCTGATACTACAAAAAAATAAAAAACTAAAAAGAAAAGAAGGGGCTGGGGAGATAGCTCCATGGCACAAGAGCCTCCCTGGCAAGTACAAGGTAGTGAGTTTGAACCCCGGTCCCACAAAAAAAAAGCAAGAATTTCTTCCATGCAATAATGAAAAGACACAAAGTCCAGTTATAACATGGGCTAAAGATCTGCAACACTTCTCCAAACGTGTTCAAGCAGCTAGCATGTACCTGAAAATACTCAAAATCACAAACCGTGAGGGAAACGTGAATCAAAACCAGGAGGAGCCGTTACCTCACACCCAAGAGGATGATGGAAGATGTGGAAAAGCCAGGGCCTCACACGCTGCACCTGGGGGTGGAAAAGGTTGCGGCTTCTCTGGGGGAGGTTACAGACAGCCCCACAAAGTTCAAGAAGGGCAGTGTATGACCCAGTAGCTCAATGCTGAAGTCCATTGCCAAACACAATGAAGGCGTGCCCACACTGAAGTTTATACGGACATGTTCACGGTAGCGCTATTCACTATGGCCAGAGGTAAAAACAAATACCCGGCTAGAGATACACGGATCAACATAGCATGGCCCATCCATTGGATGGGTTATTCAGCTGTGGGGGACAAAGTCAGCGCATGCCACGACACAGGCAAGCCCTGAAAATACACCCTGCAGAATTCAACACAACAAGCCACACGTCACATGAGTTTGCCTACATGTGAGGCCTAGGACAGGCATATCCAGAGCTGGAAAGTCAAGCAGCAGCGGCTTCCAGGGTGGGCAGGGCCCAGGGAGCGGGAAGCTGGTAGCTAAAGGGATGTGATTTCTTTAGATAAGAGTGTTCCAGCTGTTGGGCACAGTGGTACATGCCTGTGATCCCAGCACTCAGGAGGCTGAGACAGGACGATTGCTGTCATTTGGAGGCCAGCCTGAACTATGTGGTGAATCCAAGGCAAAGTGAGACCCTGTCTGAAAAATTAACTAAAATGCTCTAACACTGGGCTGGTGAGATGGCTCAGTGGTCTAAAGCGCCTGCCTGGGACCGCAGCTCCCACATGCTGCACCTGTACCAGCCCTACCCCCAGGGCAGGCTGAGCCAGCAGTAACACAAATAAAGAAGTGAGGTTTTAAAAAAAATAAAATAAAATGCTCAACGTTGTAGTAAGGGTTGGACAGCTCTCTCAATAATATGGTTCCCCTCAAACAATCTGCTTTGCCCCTTGGCAATTAAGTCTACTCAGGACCAGCGACTTCTTTTTGTTTCCTAGAGATTAGAGATCAACATGTTTCTTCTCACCACAAGACACATCCAACGTTCTATTTGTGTGTGTGTGTGTGTGTGTGTGTGTGGTGCCGAGGGCTGCACCCAGCCCTCACCACAGCACACTTGCACACACTGCCTCCTGCCTAGCACCAGCTCCTCTCTGGTTACGCCCTTCCTCATCCTCCTCCCTCACTTGAGGTCACGCACCCAGTGCGCCACTGCATAAGCCAGGCTTTGTAGTTCCAAGAACACCTCCCTCTGTTGCACTCAGCCCTGGGGACTTGGGGAGCCCTCGGGAGTCACACCTGCCAACATGGCAAGCGCCCCAAAGCGGGGCCACACCGTTTTTCCTGCCTCTTACCCAGCAAGCCACGCGGGGCCTGGATGTGGTAGACGCTCAGTGGCCCAAGGAGTCTCCTTTTCCCGTGCAGCCTGACTGGCTTCCATGTTCCACCCACTGCACACCAGGAACTGAAACTATCCCGGGATGGAACTTCCTGACCTTTCTACCACCCCGACCTGTGTGATCCCTGCCAAAGCTCCACCCATCGGAGCCCTTTGGGGGTCCCTGGAGTGAGACCCAGACCAAGGCATGTGAGACATGGGAAAGAGCCTCCGGAAACAGGATTTCTGGGCTGTGTTCGGGGGTCCCCACGTGGCCATTACTATAAGTTCACCTGTCATCACACTGGGGTGCACATTTTAATCCAAGACTTCTCAAGAGCCTTGAGGGCCACCGTGGGGTACACGGAGAGCTTCCCAGAAGGGACAGGGCAGCCCTCTCCAGGCCCGCCTGATCTCTGACTTGTCTGCAGCAGAGGTGGGGAGAACCCTGACCAAGAACGCGTGGGCCCAGAAGCGCTTCTGCTTTCCCCTGGATTTGCATAGACACAGTGACACATCCGGGGACAGGACCCAAGTCCCAACACAGAATTCACTTATGTCCCACACACTCCCGAAACGCACAGGCTCAAGGGCGCTTCCCGCACTGGTTTCGTTTCGTGCTCCTGTCGTCGAGCCCAGACTCATCCCGTCAGGTCAGACTGGGAAATTTCCACCGTGCCAACCTGTGGGCGCTCACGGGGGCTCGGATTTCAGAGCTTTTCGGATTTGAGATTTTCGGATGAGGGACCCTCAGCCCACGTACTCTATTCTACGCATGGAGGCATTTCTGGGTCGAGGACGGCATGGTGCTGACACTACTGAGGCGTTTTTTCTTTTTTTGTAATGCTGGGAAGCCTGGGACTCCTGTGTGCTGAGTATGGGCTGTACCCCTGGCTGCACCCCTAGCTTAGGGAATTTGGTAAAGATATTTCTTTGCCTTGTTTTTTTTTTTTTTCTTCTCTCGATTTTCGATAGAGAATCTCTCCCTGTGTAGTCCGGACTGGGCTCAGCCTCCCAGCCGTCCTCCTGCCTCCGCCTCCCAAGTGTTGGGATGACAGGCATGCACCATCTTGCCCTCCCTGGCCTCTGACCCACTTGGGGCTGGAAACATGTTCCCAAGCTGCAACAACCAAAGATGTCTTGACACTGGCAAATGTACCTACAGGGAGAGGGGGCACAGGGTCACCTCAAGAAGAGAACCCCCAGGATCAAGTTTCAGAGAGAACCAGAGATCACTAGTCCCTAGGGAAACCCACAAAATCCCAGCAGCCCTGAGAGAGGTCCTGGATGACCACGCTTCCTCAGCCTGTCCCTTGAGCACTGAAACAGCACGCAGGCCTTATCCCACTTCCTCATGTGTTGAGCAGCAGCCCGGGTGGGGTGCAGGGTCACCCCAGCAAGTGACAGAACCAGCAGGCGGACTTCCAGGCCCTGGCACCCACACAGATGTACTGCTGGGTTGTCTCGGGGCTGGGTGCTGTGCCTGCCACTGAGCTTCCTGTCCCACGCCTGTCACCTTCGCAAACCTCCCACACACCCACTGCGCAGAAGAGGAAGCTGAAACCTTGCCTCATCGTTTGCCTAACATCCCCCGGGGAGCCTGGACAGTCGGGGCAGGCGTCAACCCTGCCACTCACTCCTGAGCACCACCCAACACTGCAGCAGGACTCGGTCTCCCTGTCAAGAGTGGGTCCTGCCAGGAGTCCCCGGGGCTGGCTCACGGTGGCCAAGTCCTACTGCCATTTATACCTATTTACTGAGCACGTAGTCCAATATGAGCCAGATAGAATAACAGGATCTCACCCTGGTCCCACCAAAAAACAAAACAAAAAAGAAATAACAGGATCTATTGCTGGAGATGAGAGCTGCAGGCAGAGCTGAGACAGGTAGATGAGACCTAGGAACCACAGCAGGAGCTCCTGCCTGCAGTCCCAACCATGCAGGACGCTGAGGGAGGAACACTGCAAGCATGTTCTTAGCCTGGCTGAAAGCCTTTATGATAACAAAGATTTAATCTGGAGGCGGTGACGCACACCTGTAGTCCTAGCACTACGGCAGGCTGAGGCAGGAGGATCACAAGTCCAAGCCCAGCCTGGGCAACTCAGTGTCTCAGCAAGACCCTGACTCAAAATTAAAAAAATAAAAAAGGGAGAGCGAAGGATTGCAACTCAGTGCAAAGGTCCTGGGTATAGCCCCAGTACAATAAGTAAAGAAAATTAAAATGGCTGGGGGTAGAGCTCATGGATAGAGTATCCCTGGGTTCAGTCCTAGCACCAAAACACAAAAATAAATTTAGGAGTTCCACATTTAGAAGTGAACGTTTTCGGGCTGGTGAGATAGCTCAGCAGACTCAGTGCCTGCATAGGCAAGTGCAGGGACCAGGGTTTGATCTCCCGTCCTTGGCCATGCTGAGCTGGCCACCAGGACCAGGTGTGGTGGTGCACACCTGTAATTCTAGCGTTAGGGAGGCTGAAAGCAGGAGGATCACTATGAGTCTAAGCTGTGTAGTTAGACCCTGTACCAAATACATAACATGAATATTTAAATAAAATGACATCAAAAAAATAAGGAAAAATTCACATCTCAGAGGTCATGGGCTGGAGATAAAAGATTAAAGGCCCTGAAATCATAGGATCAGAGATGTAACCTCCATGTGGAGAGAGGGGGTTGGGTAGCACATCACAGGTCAGAAGACAGAGGTCAGAGAGGATGATCTTAGGTCACGTGGTCAGAGGTCAGGAGTCAACCTCACCTGGTCACCCTGACGGGCGATGATGGTGCCGGCCTTGGCGTGGTGCAGCAGGACGCGGCTGTTGAGGAGGGAGGGGTCCTGTGGGGGGGAGTGGTTGAGCTGGTGCAGCCAAGCCTCCCCTCCCGACCCCCGTCCACCACCTTCCCCCCTCAGCTGCCCACCTCAATGCGCATCAGCTTGGCCAGCTCGCGTTTGGCCGCCTCGAAGATGCTGCTGGTCTGGCGGCCTTGGTAGGGCCCGAAGGTGCAGCAGCCGCCCGTGGCCAGCTCGTCCTCGCAGTAGCTGTACTCACAGGCCCCAGCCGGCTGCTCCCGGGGCTCCTGGGTGGGGGTCTGCAGGGGGGCAGGGCCAGTCGCCTGTGTCACGCGCTCCTAGCCACCCCTTTCAGCCCAGACCCAGGAGGGGACTGCCACAGGGGCGGTGGACCGGAGGGCCTCACCCGAGCAGGGGCTGCCTGGGGTCCCCCGGAAGCCTCCTCTTGCAGGGACACGGAGATCCGGCCTCGCTCATAGGCCATATCAAAGTCCGAGCGGGGTCCGCCCTGCAAGCCTAAGGGTGGACAGAGGTGTGATAAAAATGACAAGATGACTGCGACTGCAGCTGCAGGCTAAGCCCGACCACGCGCCAAGGCGGGCAGGCAGCTGAGCTGCAGTCAGGCAGCTTGATGGCCACCCCACCCCCCCCACCCCCGCAGCCCGCATGCTCCAAACCTGCGATGTCCACCGGCATGGAGATGCAGCGGCTCAGCAGAGGGGCTGCAGGCGCCTCCGGGGAAGTGGGCTTTATGGGGTCCCCTAGGGGAGACAGAGGCTTAGGCTCCTCCCAGCACAGCCCACAGGCCCAGGACAGACTGGGGACAGGAACAGGGCACAGGAACTCGAGAACTAGGACAAACACTGCCAAAGGATCATTCTGGCTGAGGGCCAGGTCCTGGGGGCAAGAAGCAGATCGCCGAGGCCTTGGGGTGCCCCAGCCTCGGATCCCAGGGCCAGGCAGGGCCAGCGCCATTACCTGCAGGTACAGGCAGCGCGGCCCCCGTGGGGTCAGGTGGCCGGCCAGGGGCCTCCCTCGGCTCCTCGGTGGCTGCAGTGCTGACCACCCGCTTGGAGCCTCGCACGGGGCTGGTTCTGGACGGGAGCCCGGGGCTGGGGAACAGGCGAAGGGGCTGGATCTCCTGCAGGCAGTGGGGAAGCAAAGAGCTGCTGGGAGCCTGTCTGGGGGAACCCATCCTGCTGGATGCCCCCCTTGGGCTTTTCCCCAACTCACGTGGCTGAAGAGCTCGTTGGTGAGACCTAAGTAGTTGTGAAGGGCCAGGAAAGTGACCCTCTGCAGCCTCACCATGATGATCTACAGGGGAGGGGAGGGGCCGGTAGGGGCGGGGTCAGGTGGTGGGAGGAGTCAGGGTGGTGGGCGGGGCTGGTATGGGGAAGGGTCAGATGGTGGGAGGAGTCAGGGTAGTGGGCAGGGCCAGGGCGCCTGGGAGGAACCCACTATCTGAACACTGGGGTGGTACCCGCAGGCCTGGGGACGTCTGGCTGTCCACCAGAGATAACCACAGGATAACAACCACAGATCCAGCGCCTGCGACCTGCCAGTGTGTAGTACGGGTGTGGGGTGGGAAGTGGGCAGGGAGGCCAAGGCCCTCTGACCTGTACCACCCGCACCAAGCTCTCTGGGTACTTGGTGAAGACCGTGGAGAAGGCCTCCACAGGAAGCCGCAGCACCGTGGAGTCCCGGGCTGCCCGGGCTGACACAGTCCTCTGGGGATGCTGGTGGCCCTGGGAAGGGGGGAGGGGAGGGAAAGGAGAGACAAGGTCAAGGGCTTCCCACCCCTTCTCTGCCCATTCCTGTGCCTTCAGGGCTGATCAGAGAAAAGTCCCCAGTGTCCTCCTGTCCCAGCCCCCACCCCCCTTCCTGCTGGTGCACCAGGCACTCACCGTGATGACATCCAGAATGCTCAGCAGGCTGTTGACACTGTCCCCGGGGACCACTTCCTTCACAACACACTCCTTCCCATCCTGAGATACGAGGGGCCATGGACTAGTGTTGGCCTCCCCCGGGGACCTGCACCCTGCCCCAACTGTGGCTGGTCCCCACCCCTCGACCTCTCCCCGTAGCCAGCACCACTGCTGCCCCAGAGACCACCTCAGAGAGTCCCCCAATGCCCCAACTCCAGACCACAAACTACCACTCCCTGTTGACCTGCAGCAGCATCTGACCCAGGCCCTCCCCCCCTTGGTCCAGCTCTCCCCAGCGGCCGCCAACGGCCCACTCACAGGCCCCGGTAGGCAGAGCTCCAGCAGCCCATCCTGCACCACATAGATGCTGGCGTCCGGCTGGCCTGGCCGGAAGACGTAGTCTCCCTGGCTGAGCCGCTGGAAGACCATGTGCCGACACAGCTCCAGGAAGAGTGGCTTCTCAAAGTGGCCGAGCACCCTGGGGATGGATGGCGGGGCAGTGGCGCAGGAGCTCGGGGCACCCCTGGGCTCCGCAGGGCACCCCTATGCTCCCAGGGCCCAAGCACTGACCGGACATTCTTGAGCATGTAGAGCACCTCGGAGGGCAGGTGTGAGTTGGCCAGGTCGCCCTCCGTCAGGTCAGCCTCCAGCACCGAGGGCGGGGGCTCCTTCCGCTGCAGCGTGGGGGCTTCCTTCTGGATACGCAGAATCCTGGGGGGAGGAGGAGGAGGGAGAGGGAGGAAAGGATAGGGCCCAGGCCAGCAGGACCCCCGCGCGGCCCCTTCCCCCATTCATAGAGCACATTCTGGCCACTAACCCATTCAGGCCCTCTGCTCGCTTTTTCCGAGTACAAGTTTTGTTAGCATGCGACCACACCCACCCATCCACAGCGCACCCACTATGGCTTTTGTAAGGTTGTGAGAGAGAGGCAGCATGGAGCCCACAAAGCCTAGAAGGGTCACTATCTGACTCTGCACAAGAAAAAGTAAGGCCCTTGCACACTGTCCTCAGATCAGTCCTCCACTAGCAATAGGTTCCTGAGATGGGCCCTGGAGTTTTTATTTTGCTTTGACTCTAGTTTCGTTTATTTATTTATTTATTTATTTATTTACTTATTACATTATGGCTGGCTCAGCTTGCCCTGGGGTTGAAGCTGACGAAGCATGTGGTGCCGGGGATTGAACCGCTGTCCTTGTGGTTGCCTAAGCTTGCCTAAGCAGGCGCTTTAGACCACTGAGTGATCTGACCAGCCCAACTCCAGTTTTAAAGCAGGCCCTGTTATAGCTTCTAAGATAATATGGGCAGGACCCCAAAAGAACACCGTTTGTCCCCAGAACTCTGGAGGCTGAGGCAGGAAGATAATGGTATGTTGGAGGCCAGCCTGGGCTACCAGTTCAAGGTCAGTATTGACTACGTAGTGAGACCCAGTCTCAAAAAAAAAAAAAAAAAAGACTGGCAAGATGGCTCAACTGTCTAAAGCGCCTACTTAGGCAACTGTAGGGACGACGGTTCAATCCCTGGCGCCACATGCTGCACCAGCCCCACCCCCAGGGCAGGCTGAGCTGACCATAAATAAACCAAGAAATAAATAAAGTTAAAAAAATAACATCTTGTAAACATGAAAAAGAAAGAAAGAAAACAAAAAACCGCAGTTCTGAGGCAGCCTTTCTAGCACTCACAGAGAGACGACTTCCCTACAACAGCCATGCTCGGAAGTTTCCTGTTACGAGAAGACCCTAAATACAGAGCCTTTGGCTTCTGCAAAGACACTTGAGGTGCAAAAATATCAAAAGAAAACAAAACTAAGAAGAGGGCAGAAAACACCCTGGAGGTAGACCTTCTTCTCAGTCTCAGCGAGCCTGGAGGCAGCCCCTCCGCTGGCCACAAGCGTTCCTGAGCTCGCCCCCTTACACACAGAGAACCCAGACCTAGCGGCTCCGTAAGTCACCTGTGAGTCTCTCCCCACAAGCCACAATGACTGCTGAGAAAGGCCCTTGACTAGCACAGTCCCCAAGACAGACTCTAGCATGAGCAGATCCTTGAACTAAACTCAGTGACACAGAGAAATCCAGATATGAATCAGCTCAGGGAGCCCAGAGCTAGTCCTGAGAGATCCCTCAGGAAGACCTCGGGGTAGCTCAAGGGCGAGCAGATCCCCAGTGACAAACCCTACAATACAGAGTACCCGAGACACAGACTCTCCACTGGTCATGGGAAACTGAGAGGCAACACTTCTGCTTAAATCAACACAAAGACCCAGGACACTGGTTGGTCACAGAAAGACGAGACCCAGCACCCAACTGACATAGAACCCTGGACCAGCCCACTCAGAGACGACCTTCAGTTAGCTCTTTGCTGCTGACGGGGACCCCTAAGATGTCTTCCCTATGTTTTTAATTTTTGAAGTGCCAGGTGCTATCTAAAGACTGCTGAGGGCTTTGTAACTCCTGCAAGAGTGCAGCAGCCACGGAAACACCTGAGCTGACCACTCTCCCCCTGAGGCTCCTTAGAACAAGTCCTCTAGTGTGGCGAGACTGTCAATACAGACCTCTTAATAGATAGTAAATAATCTTCAGATTAGCCCTGTGGTGGAACAGCACTGCGCTAGTCTGATAGTCCTCACCTGTCAGAGACCCCAAAAATGACCTATTCCATCTAGGAGAGCCCTGGGATGTCCGGATCACAACTCAGAGAGGACTCTCTGCTGTGGGATGAAGAATCCTGAGACATTTGTGGGGTTCAGAGAACCCTGAGATACATGCTTTGGTGAGGGTTGATGACTCATTAGGCCCCTGTGAAATGTCCCCTAGAGCCAGGCATAACCAGCACGGCCTTACTTCTTGGCGATGTTCAGCATCTTAAGTTTCTTCTTCATGCGTGGCCGGGAAGTAGTTGAGGCAGAGGCGTCCACCAGGGAGGAAGTAGATTGCGATACCTGGGAGAATGAAGGGAAGCATGGGTCACTTGGGGAGAGAGGAGAGCCAGGTCCAGGGCCCTGCATCCAGGGTGGTGGGGTCCACTAGGGAGTGTAAACAGGGAAGAGGCGGGGCCTGTGGCGCCCACAGCGGGTGGTGGACTCACCTTCCGCATAATCTTCCGGCCATAGAAAAGCACTTTGTCCCTCTTCCGGAACCGATACCGGGGGCCATCCGGGGCTGGAGTTTCTAAGGGGAGATGGGAACAGGGATGCTCTGAGCTCTGCGCGGACTCCACGGATCCCCAATTCCAGAGCTTCGGAGAACCTAGCATCCCGGCCCCCGCCCCTGGTCTCCCCCGCGGGCCCCCGAGGTCCTCACTCGGCACTCGCAGCCTCCGCACCAGCAGGAGGATGAGCACGGCGGTCACCACAACCGCCACTCCGGCCCCGATCATCACGCCGAGCACCTGCGGGAAGAACGGCACCGGCTGCGAACCGCACATTCGTCCCCTCGAGCCCTCCGTGGGGGCCACTTCCGTCCCCAAGGGTGTCGCATTCAACCCCTGACTCGGTGTCCCCATCTGCAGAATGGGACAGCTCCACTCTCCTTGGGGGAGAGGCTCTTTTCCGCGACTGGGTGGTCAACGCTGCACGCCGGGAAATGTAGTTCAACCGGAACAGAGAAAGCCCAATTCTCGCGAGATTACGGTGCGCACTGGGCACCGAGAGGTACGGTCTTCGCACAATCCCACCCCTTACCATCCCAGTTTGCAGCGGGGCCTCCATCGGTTGCTTGAAGCTGGGCAGCAGATCTAGTGGCCCGCAGTCCTACGGAACCAGGGTGCAGAAGGAACCCGTGCAAGTCGTCAGTCTGGGCCAGACCCGTCCCGGCCGCAGGCCCCGCCCCTCAAGTCCCACACTCGGCAGCAAGCCCCACCCCCTGGGTATCTTCGGCGTGGGCGGCTTCTCCATTTGCGCTGGGTGGGATGGGCACAGATGTACATAGGGGCGCTAAGATAGACACAGGACTTAAGCAACCTGACCTTCCAGCCTGGGCCAGGAGATGTGGCAGATCCCTGATGCTTGTCTGGCACCCTTCACCCGCATACAGTGCCATCCAGACGCCCCGCCCGGCGGCCGGAGGGTAACAGTCCTGGCACCACCAGGGGCAGCAGCCATCCAGCGGGCGGTTCCCTCCCCGGCCTCTGCTTTCTGCAGGACCAATGGATTCCCTACCCCCTGACGATTAGATGCTCTATCCGGGAAAACAGGGCGACCAGCCACGAAGTTAGGGCCACATTTGGACGCGTGGCTTCTGAGCCTGCCCGGAAGACCCTGGTATTGGAGGCACCCAGGGAAGGTACCCTGGAGAGAGACTACTGAGTCCTGGGAAGCTTTGAGTGGGTTGGGCCCCCAAGGGATAGGTTTCAGCTGGGGGTTGATTATCCCGAAATCCCCGGGGGGTCCGGGAGAGATGTAGGCGTCAAGGCTGGGAAGTGTAACCAGGGGCGATGGAGAGATCACTGGAAAGCTACTGAGATGCCGGGTCGCTCAAGGGGAAACCCGAGTTGGGGAAGGGGAGGGCTAGGGTGGATACTAAGGAAAGCTGGAATATGCTTGGGACGTCGAAGCCTTGTCGGGCACTACTAAAACAGCAAAGGGGCTCTCAGACGCCATTTGGAAAGTTCTGAAATGAAGACTCTCCTTTCACCCCGCTCCCGGTGCGGAAACCTCAGCCAGGAAACTTGGGGGATGGGAGCATCAGAAAGTCGGGAGCTACCAGAAATCAAGAGGTCAGATCTTGGGAAAGCAGAAATTCTCTACTGAGCGTAGGAAAGACGCCCCTGGTGGACCAATGGAAACCCAGACTCACCTAGGAGCCCCAGCCGGCGTCCCCTCTGCCAACACCGTTAGTTTTCCGCACGGCTACCCAGGCGCTGCCCCTTTAAATTATTCGCCGCAGGGCGCGCCCCAGCTCCACCTCCTGCCATGCTCGGAGGGTCAGGCCAAGACAGCCATGCGGAGTGTGGCAGCGCCTTAAAGGGACCAAAGACGCACCAGGGGCTCTTCCCACTTAGAAAAACAAGTTTCTTTTCCTGTTTATTTAATACCCACCCTATTCTCCCCCTCCCCTCCCCTGTGTCCGATCGCACTGGCCGTGGCAAGCAGCCAATCTTTAAAAGCAAACTCTAAAAATAAATAAGCGGCGGGAGCTGGGAGGTACGGAGAATTCGGGGAGCCTGGGGGTCTGCGGGATGAAGTCCAGGGGCGGCAGCGGTCCAATCAATTAACCAGGAGCGTGTGGTCCTCCGGCGTCTCCCTGGAGGAGAGGAAGAGTGGTCGGGTTTTCTCTAGCACACCGCCCTTCCCCCTCAACTGCCCTGTTCTGCACCCGTGGCAGGCGCGAACCTTCCGCAGCAGCACAGCAGGCTGCAGGCCGAGCCGCTCCCGCGGCGGAACTTGCCAGATGTGGGGCTGTCCTGGCACTGCGCAATGTACACCTGGAGCTCACTCTTCTCTGCGCCTGCGCCGTCGGGGTGCTGGGGAGGACCACCAGGAGTAGCCGCAAGAAAGGCCCATTGAGGTCGCTCCTGCCATTCGGATCTCCTCGGGGTTCCTCCCACCACCAGGGAGCCTCGGACCTCAGAGCCTTTGCACTGGCGGGGCCCACCTCTTGCTCCTGTCATTTGCTTACACAGAGAGCCCTTCCCCGGCTCCTGGGTTAGGCACGCGCCCAGACAGCTTGGTGCCTTCTGTAGCAGGTGCTACAGAAGGTGTTCAGTAGCCGTCCAGGGAGCAGCTCCGTGCAGGGCAGATGCTAGTTTATAAGACCAGGTGGCTCTAGGCCCAAGAGTCAGGACCGTCGATGGAGGGCCCTATCCACGCAGGTGGTACTGTGCACACACCTGCCAGGTACAGGACGCAGCCGGGCCCCAGCCAAACCTTCCCGCTCTCAACCCCCAGACCTGCCATCTTTGCGCGGAGTCCTTCCTGGCTGATAGGGCTTTGCGTTTGCATCTCCTTCCCTAGAAGCGCTGCCCCTTGGGCTCCCCGATCTTCAGGTTAGACCTCTGGGACATACTGGGAGTGTGCCATTATCTCGGCCGGTGGGGGCCAACCTGTGCCCCGGGTGCTTCGGTGGGCCGTTTATTATCACTGAAAGTGCTACAAGGTTTGCCACCACTGACCTAGGCTGACTTGCAGCTGCCTGCCACACTGGCTTTCCGGACTGGACATGTGGATGGTGGAGAGCATCTAACTGAATTCCACGTAATTAAATTACATTTGAAGTCAAATTTTAAGTAGTCCACATGGCCGGAGATGCCTGATGGACAGAACTTTCTACAAGCGTTCCTGGGTCCATCCTACAACAGAACTTAGGGCTCAAGCTAGATGTCCCCCTTGAAGCCTCATGCACTCGAAGGTGGGAGCTTTTTTTTTTTTTTTTTTTTTTT
>PVKN010001891.1:0-12028 GCA_004027915.1 Capromys pilorides | reverse complement strand
GTTAGCTCCCCCCTCTCTCTACTTCCTGGCTACCATGAGGTGAGACGCCTGCCCAAACCGCCTCTTCTGCCTGGAACCTGCTGACTGCACCAGGACTCCTCTCTAGAACATGAGCTAAGCTAAGCATCCAGTAAGCTGCAGCTTTGGGGTACTTTGTCCCCGTGCTGAGGAAAGTGACTGGGATGGGAATCTTCACGCTGCTCTTCTGCCTGTCTCCAGCCAGTCACCAGCCGCAGGCCATCCATTTGTGTATCATCCATCTTGCCCCTGGCTTTACTTTCCTTGGTGCCCAGCACAGAGCTTGGCCCACCATACGCCCTGATCCATTTGCTAGAAGCACCCCATCGGGGATACAGCTCAGTGGCACAAGTGCCTGCATGGTAAGTGCAAGGTCCTGAATTCCAATCCCAGTACCAGCACCCCCCCCACAAAGCCACCTGCTTTTGGCCCAGGTGTGGTGGTGCATGCCTGTAATCCCAGCACTCAGGAGGCTGAGGCAGGAGGATCACTGTGAGTTTGAGATCAGCCTGGGCTACAAAGCGAGCTCAAGGCCAGCCTGAGCTGCATAGCGAGACCCTGTTTTAACAAGACCAAATCAACTGATCGATCTATCAATCAATCCTGTCTTCTGCCGCTCCTGCATCCTGCTTTCTCTCTTGACCGGCAGCCTAGAGGACACCCACTGCTCTCAGCCTTCCCACCAGACACAGGTTAGGAGCAGTGTCTTCTGGAGTCCCTCAGCCCTGGCTGCAGCTCAGTGGCCAACCTCGGGAAATTCCCAAAACTCTCGACCGAATTTCCTGCAGGTGAGGCATGCGTGGGAACCTCCCTCCTGCCTTGGCGGCACTGGGATGGCACCCGTCTCCCCCGCACACCCTTCCCTTGGCCTCTGCAGCGCCTCCCACGCATTCCCCAGGACCCCTCGAGGCAGGCAGCCCGCAAAGCTCGGGGGCGCTGACCTTGATGGTATCGTAGGCGCCTGTGATGAGCGCGATGAAAAGGCTCAGCACCATGTAGATGAAGAGGCTGATGAAGGAGTAGAGGTAGAGCTGGGAGAAGAGCCACACCAGGCTGCTGCGGCCCTGCTGCGCCTGCATGGCTGCAAACGTCACGAACATGTCGTCCCCGTTGATGAGCGAGAAGAGGCACTCAGACACCATGGACAGCGAGCGGAACTGCGGGCGGTCAGAGCACCAGCGCTGGAGCACAGAGGGGCACAGTGCCCACGCGAGGGTGGCAGGGTCCCTGTCGGGCCAGGGCACAGGCAGCAAAGCTGCTACAGCGGATGCAGTGCCCGAGGAGGCCATCAGGGGCCCCACAGAGGGACCAGGGATCCAACTCAGGAGCAGGGAGCTAGGAACCCTGTGGCCGCGCCCCAAGGGCCCTGGACCCCCATACCTTCACGTGGTACGGCCCCAACACAATCCAGCCACAGAAGCAGTAGCCCAGGTAGATGACAGCCACACAGCAGCAGAAGCGCATGACGCTGGGCAGCGCCACCCGGAGAGTGGCAATGAGGATCTGGGGGAAGAGCCGCTCCGCTGAAGGCGGGGCAGGGACCTGACCCGACTCCCGGATGTGGGGGGAGGTGGGGGCCTCCGAGCTGTGGCTATAGAGGCTGGGGAGCGTCTGGAACAGGCCCCTGGAGGACCTGAGGGTGGCCCATCCCTGGGGAGAGGGCAGAAGGGGGGCTCACAGGGCCCTGTCTGGGTGCAGGGACAGGTGACTCTGGGGTGGGCAGGTACAGGGAGGGGCTCAGGGCCAGTCATCACTAGGGACAGGGGGCTGTTCTCACTGGTGGGCTGATCTGGGGGGCTGGGGGGCTTGGGGCGAGGCTCACATTATACTTGTGGAAGAAGGTCAGGTAGCGGATAACGCCCACCCAGACGAGCAGTGTGGAGGTGCCCAGGAGGATGCTGCAGACGTCATAGCTGGCCAGGTTCTGGGGGCAGGAGAGACGTCATCCCGCTTGTCCCCAGCGGCCCTGGGGGGGCTATGGTCTCTCAGCGAGGCCTGGTGGTGGGGCCCAGACCAACCTTGGCCTCGATGCCGATCTTCATGATGGTGCCCGACACGGTGAGCACGTCGCTGGTGACCAGCAGGATGTACCAGCCGTTGACGAACTCCAGCCGCTCCCACAGGCTGATCACCCGGCCCCGCTGCCGCCACATGAAGCCCACAAACTCCTGCCCGAGGACACAGGGTTGTGGGTCTCTGCCCAGGCTCGGGACCCTGTGGCCTTCAGCCTCTGGCCTCACCTTCTGCAGCAGGAAGCCGCGGAGCAGCGAGCGGGCGCACAGGAGGAAAGACAGCGAGCACGTGAGGATGACGACCACGTCGAACAGCAGCCGGAAACTGTTGTCTTCTGCGGGAGTGGAGGTGGGTAGGACCGAGGGGACTGAAGCCCGGGAAGGCTGGGGTGGAGGCTGCCGCGGGGCTGTGGGGCCAACTTTTGAATTTTATCACGGACTTTTGAGCTAGCCTTTCACTGTGTATGTAGGCAGGCCTTGAACTCGGGCGATCCTCCTGCCTCAGCCTCCTGAGTGTTGCGATTACAAGCATGCACCACCGCGCCTCCCTTGCACGGCCGGTTCTGACCCATCAGTGAGCTGGTTACTTGGGATGGGGGTGAGGGAGTCAGGACTCCTAGTCAGGGCTGATCTGAGGGCCCGTGGTGGGTCGTCGGCGTGACCTGGAGAAGCCCACGCAGGTCTGGCCGGTCCGGGCGCGGGGCTCACCGTGTCTGGAGACGCTGGGGTGCTTACACTCCTGGATATGGGCCCAGGTCTCCAGGCGGATGGGGATCCGCCCGCTGTGCGCTGTGTTGTCAAAGGTGATCTGCAGGGGCCACCCCGGGAGGTGCAGGAGGAGGCAGAGTGAACCTTGACCCCGCCGCCCCCACCCCTCTCTCCAGACCCCCTGAGAGGAGGTGGGACCCTCACCAGGATGGTGAAGGTGTAGCAGTCCGGGATCTCATTGTTGATGAGACTCTGCAGGTTGATGGTCTTCAGCTGGAAGTGGATGGTGACGTTGATCAGCCTAGGGAGGAGGCTGGGATGAGGGGCAAGGGCCCTACCAGGGGCCTCCACCCCAAACACCAGCGCCCCTGCCGGTCCTCGCTGGCTCTGCAGCTCGTGGAGGACGTGCCTGAGCCTAGGCAGAAGCCGCGGGGTCCTGGGGAAGCTGCTATTATAGTCAGAGATAGCCTGGGCTCCCTGCTGCACCCCACCCCAGCCCTGAGCCCCCAGCCCCTCCAGCCCCTCCCGTGAGCAGGTGGTACTTGTGGAATTTGAGCGTGAGGTTCTTGTAACTGGAGCTGCCGTCCTCCGCAAGGGTGAGAGCATCACTGGGGGGAACAAGGGGTCTCTCGGGGGGGTCCACCTGGATACAGTCTGAGGACAGCAGTCAGGGAAGGGCCTCAGGGAGTGGGGGAGGCCCGGGCTGGTCTGTCCCAAGTCCCCTAAAACCTTCTCTTTCCTCCATATGCTTAAGCATTTATTGCCCCGAAGACAGGGACTGGCACTCCGTGGATCCCCTGAACTTTAATAAACAAATGATACTAAAAAATAAGACTGGGCCGGCGAGATGGTTCAGCGGTCTAAAGCACCTGCTTAGGAACTAGAAGGACCACAGTTCAACCCCCGGCACCACATGCTGTGCCAGCCCCAACCCCAGGGCAGGCTGAGCCAGTCATAATACAAAAAAATAAATAAAATAAATTAAAAAAAATAATAAGACCTAGCCGGACGTGGTGGTGCACGCCTGTAATCCCAGCACTTGGGAGGCTGAGGCAGGAGGATCAGTGAGAGCTCAAGACCAGCCTGGGCTACCAAAGTGAGCTCAAGGCCAGCCTGAACTGCAGAGCGAGACCCTGTTTCACAAACACACACACACACACACACAAAAGACCTAGCCAGATGTGGTGGTGCACGCCTGTCACCTCAGCACTTGGGAGGCTGAGGCAGGAAGATCGCAAGTTTGAGGCCAGCCCGGGTACACAGGGAGATTCTATCTCCAATAGTAACAACAACGACAACAACGCCTGGCTTTGCCCATCACGCAGACCATGGAGCACAGCGCACAGGTCAAGTTATTCAGGACCAGCAGGACCCCACCTCGCACAGGACCTGGACTTTCTACGTCTCCTTCCTCTGCTTGGAAGCCTGGAACCCAGGGCCTCGCCCACGCTAAGCAGCTGCTCTGCTGTGGAGCCCGCTCGCAGCTCTCAGCTCTGGGCCAGGAGCCGAGTTCTAGCAGCCCAGGTTCCCCCAGCGAGGACCCGCCCCACCCGCTTACCAGTGACAACGGTGGGGTCAATGTCAAAGGTGTCGTTGGCTGGGTCCACGTGGCCCCGGTGGTAGTACTGCTGGCAGAGGGCCAGGGCTGAGCCGTTGGCCCATGGGCCACCCCCGCCCTGGACATAGGCGTAGCGGCCCAGCGACACATCCGGGAGCAGTAGGTACTGTGGGAAGGAAAGGAAGGAGGGGGCCGTGAGCGCCACTGGCTCCCGGCCACACGGGTCCCTGGCCCCACCAGCCTCACCTGGTCCACGGCGTAGAAGATGGACTGATAGAGCTGCTCCCGCGTGTAGGCCGCTAGGGTGTCATCCGCCCCGTCTGAGTAGCCCAGCAGGAAAAGGTGGCGGAAGGCGATGGTGTTCTCTTCCCGGAAGGTTACGGCCAGCTGGTTGCTGAGCCCAAACAGGATCAGCTGGAGAAAGGGCCAGGCAGGGTCTTGCTCAGGACTCAGGCAGAGGAGGAGGAAGGAGCCCCCAAGGTGCCCCTGGGTGTGGGGGACCTAGACCTTCCTGTTTGATGTGCAGGAACCCCACTCCCAGCATAAGCTCGGAGCCCATCCACCATGGTGACCCCGTGCCTGGCTCCAAGGCAGGGGGGACTAACACCTCGCAGTCACAGTGAATGTGTGTGACCCAAACCGCCAGCGTGAGAACCGGAACCAGGCATCTGATAGAGGAGAAATTAGAGGGCAGAGGCCTGAAGTCTCAGCCTTGGTCCAGAGTCAGACCACAGCAGAGACTGAGCGGACAGCCCCGGGTCCCGAGAGTCCACAGCCCAGCACTGGGCCTGGCGTGGCTGAGGGCAGAGCACCTGCTCTAGCCAGTGGTCAGCTCTCTCTGAAAATCTATGTGATGCCAGGGTGCAGAGATTCAAATCCCACCTCCCTGGCCTCGGCAGCTGTGTAAACCTGTCCTGGTCCTTTGTTTGCTGGTTTGTTTTTCGTTTCTAAGGGTACCAGGAATTGAACTCATGACCTCATGCTTGCCAGGCAGGCACCTGTGCCACCGAGCGATCTCCCCAGTCCTCTAGGTTGCTGTGTGACTCTGTAAAAATTCCTTTATATATCTCAGCGGCCCCCAGAAGGGCAACATGACTGCCAGGATCTCAGGGCACCTCTTGAGCCCAAAAGGAGCTGCTGCCCAAGTACGCTGAGGCGGCCCGGCCCTAACTCTGGCCTTGTGTGGCTGCAAGGGTCAGCACAAGGCTCTTGAGGGCCACCCTCTCCTTCTGAGAGCTCCTGGCTGGGCCACCGACTGGACGGGTCTCACCTGCACGGTGACTACCAGGATCTTCACCACCTGCAGCATTAACTTGCATGGCTTGCGTCCCTTGGCCCGGAACTTGTCACAGGGACTCATGAAAAAGTACTTGAGTCGGCGGCGGAGGTCTTCCTCTTCCAGGGGTGTCGGAGGGGCCGGGGAAGCCCCTGCCTGGGTCCCATATCCATGGTTGGGAGTCAGGAGCCGCTCTGTCTCTGGAAACAGAAGACGCAGTGAGGACCAGGGTCCTCCTCACATATCCTCAGCCCCGTGCTCCAGGCAGAAAAGCACACTGGGGGGGGGGGGGGCTCTGAGAAATAAAGAAAATCAACACCATTTTATGGCTCTGTGCAGGGCTTCTCAGAGAAGTCTTGAGTGAGGTTTTGGGCCGACTCTTGAACCTGCTACTCAGCTTCTCAGACAAGATACTCAGCCTCTCTGAGCCTCAGTTTCCCTATCAGCAAAGCAGAACAGTAATCATCTCTCACAGGGGGGTCAGAGGGCCTGGTGCTTAGAGAGGGTCTGTCACAGTGACAGGTACTTGCTGACTACCAGAGCGTTCCACCAAGGTCCCTGCTGCAGCTCTGCGGGGACGAACATTCAAGGTCCCCGGAGAAAACCCCAATCCCAGCCTCCAGGCACAAGCACATGACAGAACCCCTATGCGTTTTCTCTAAACAAACAATACTGGCGGGATGGGCTATGAGTTCATGACAACTCCACCAGGGACAGGCTCATAAAGCACACCGGGAGGAGGGTGCCCGACAAGAAGTGCCTGCGAAGCTGATGCAGAGGACTGCAAGCTGGACGCTGGCCTGGACCAGTTAGCAGGACCTTGTCTCAGAATTCAATGGTACAGGGCCCGCTTCCCATCCCCAGCCTCTGAACCCATCCTCTACTAAGGAAGAGTGAGACACACCTGTGGACCAACTTGCTTCATCCTCGCTCAAGGAACCAAGTCCTGGCAATCATATAACTTCTAAGGCCAAATTCCAGACCTGGGATACCTCCCTAAATAGGCCTCATGCAAACAAAGTGGAAAGGGAAAACACCCATCTTGCCAAGTGGTGGCATGCGCTTGTAATCCCAGCCCTTGGGAGGCTGAGGCAGAAGGATCATGGGTTTAAGGCCAGCCTGGCCTGCCTAGTAAGTTCAAGGTCAACCTGAGCACCACAGTGAAATCCTGTGTTAAACACGTTCTAACCAAAGAAAAGTAAAAGTCTGCTGCTGAGGTCGAGATCCCACAGGTGCGCTGAGAATTTGGCAAAACAGTGCAGGAAAAACCTTAAGGTAAGGGGCCGGGGAGATAGCTTCGTAGAGTAAGCACTTGCCTGGCAAGTGAAGGTCCTGAGTTCAATCCCCTGTACCGCAAAAAAAAAAAAAAAAGAAACAAAACCTTAAGGCATTCTTTAGGAAACAGAAGCGGCGTCAATCACTGCTCATTTCCTTTGAGCCTAAGAGAACCCTCAAGATTTCAGCAGCTCCTGGGGTCACAGCCAACCACGATAGCATCAACTACACCCGACACACTCTACTCCCTCCGCGGGGAGAACTTCGCTTTTCTTTGTAGCTCCTGCCCTCTACCTGGGCGAGCTGTCTAGGTACCTTTTCTGGTTCGGTGCTGGGGATCAGATACAGGACCCTGAACATGCTAAGTAAGCGCTCTACCCAGAACTGTAAGGATAAATACGCGGCAGTCGCCCTTTGTGGTGGCGCCAGACCCAAGCTCCCGGTTCCTCCCTTTGGAGCCTGGCTACTCTTGCTGTTTACAATCCAGAAAGGGAAGCCAGGAGGCGGGCCCTGCGTTGGGTCCTCCCTCCCTCCCTCCCTCCCTCGCTTGGATCACTGCGAAGCCACCCCAGAGCCTTCGCTCGCTCGGGGACACCCATCTGCCAGCTCAAGATCCAGGAGAGATCTCTTCCTCCAGCTTCCCCGGTGAAAGCTCTGACGGGCTCAGAAGTTTGCGCAGCCCCAACCTAAGCTTAGGAAGGCTGAGACTGCATGGGCTTGGGGAGCTCGGGGGATGTGAGTCAGTCGCCTGGATTTGAAGTCATCCCCCCAGCTTGCCGCCTGAGTTTGGGGAAGCCAAGGGCGCACTCGTCTTCTGCATTCCGGGGGGGTCGGGGCGAAGCCAGGAACCGCACAAGGGAGCGCCGGCCAAGGGCGCACTCGGCACCAAGGCTCTGGGTGCGAAGCTCGCCGCCAGCCTCTGGGGAGCTCCGATTGGAGCCTGCGTCCCGGGAGCAGAACAGTCCCGCCGCCCGAGGTGCAGCGCCTCCCCGCCCGGCCGGCAACTGCCGGCCCTCACCTGAGCCACGCCCGCCCACGGGGGCCGCCATGCCCGGGCGGGGAGCGCGGGAGGCGGCGAGCGCGGCGGGGCAGCCAGGGTCCGAACCTGACGCCCGCCGCTGTCACTGCGGCCTCACACCCTCGCCGCGCCGCTTCAAACCCTCCCTTATCAGCTGACCCGCGTCGCGGTCACGTGATCTGGGCGCCCTCGCCCCCACGTGATTCCGCTTACCCCGCCCACTGCGCGGAGCCAAACCCCTCCCGGAGCAGCGCGCATGCGTTCTGCAGCTGGAGCCGCGCGGGGCGGGGCGGGACGGGCCGAAAGCGGTTGCGCGGTCCTAGCGCCGACAGGAGGTGCTTGTTCCACCCCGGCTCTCTTGTGACCTGCGCCTGCTGCCAGTCTGCTGAGTCCCATATCCATAGCTTCGACCCTTTACTCTCCTCGATGTTGGGTGATGATCCCAGACCTATCTCCTTCCTTTCTCCGAGAAATCCCTTCTGTGTATCTCATCAGCAAACCCCATTTCCTAAACCACTTATCCCTACCCCTGCAGCCCCAACCCAGAGCCTCCAGCATTCGTAGCCTACACTCCCCCAGCCTAGCCCCTTCTTGCTGCAACCTCTCCTTCCCCAACTCCACTCTTCACGAAGCGGCCAGAAGCATCTTCAAAGATCTATTCCACCATAGGATTGCTGTCGTCTCCTCCCCCTGCTGCAGCCGGGTCTACAGCTCCTCTACGGGGCTACCGCGGGGCCTTTTCACGTGCTTCTGCAGAAGTTAAGAACTTGGGCTCTGCGGGCAGGCAGGTCACGTCCAGGTCTTGGCATCTGCCCCTTCTCCATTTTCCCGAGTCCCTTAGACTTCCATGTGCCTCTGTTTCCTCCTTTGCAAAATGTGGACACTAGACTGTCCCCAACCTTGCTGGAATCTGCAGAGTTAAGTGAGAGCACGCAAGACTATCACACAAAGCAAGGCCAACACTGCTGATTACTCCACTAGTGGTATTGGGATGATTAAAATCCTTTGGGGGAAAGCCGTCCTTCCCTCTAAACCAGAAGTCTTCTGCTTCTTCTAGAATGTTCCTCCTCCGTAATTATTTTTGATAACCTTAAATATGATGGGTGAGCTCTGTTACAGAGCAAGGCCACGTTTATCTTGCTCCCTGCTAAGACATAAGAATTGGCAAATATTTGTCAAACCCATAAATGTGCAGCCTAAATTTACCCAATGGTGTAGCTGAGCAGCTAGGGCTGCTCTCATATCAGCCTCTGTTATCAGACCACCAGCCCGTCATCATGCTAGAAGTGCCAGGAAGAGTGGAAAGGCTGAAGGGAGGACATCTTGCCCTGCCCCCTGCTGGGGCAGCCTCTTTCTACCTCAGCAAGCCAGACCTGGAGGAGCAGTGGAGGAAGACCCTGGAGGGGGAGGGGCTTGGGACCTGGAGGGCAGGGCTCCAGGTGCATGGCTGGCCCTGGCCACACTTTCCCACCTCTGGTGGACCCAATACTCCACAGAGAGAACACGCAAGGCAAATCACAAACACGGAGGCAGAAGGCAGTGGGAGAGTTTTACTAAGTGCACAACACACAATTTCTCCAGGCTCCAGCAGACATCCCGCGGTTTCCTCTTCAGCCATCAGGCCCCAGCAGCGCCCCTTGCTCATCAACCCACAAGGGACTCTCGCCAGTAGGGAGGGCTGGGCTGACAGTGTCGTGGGTGTCTGGCAGGGTCTCAGGGTTGGGGTCTGGGCTGGGTACTGGGTCAGGGTCGGGATCGGACTCCTGGTCGGGGCTGAGCACAAGGTCAGGGTCAACATCGTGATCAGGCTTAGGGTCAGAAGATTCAACCGGGCCAGGACTAGAGGTGGATCCGGAGCCTGTGAGGAGTTTGGGGCTAGGATGGGAAGGGGAGCCAGGATAAGGGTCGCAGCCAGAACTGGGGCCAGGGCTGAGGCCCAGGCCAGAGCCCAGCACAGAGACAGCATCTGGACCCAGAAAAGAGACCTTCCTGGGCCTCACCACGGGTGCAGAGCTCAGGCCAGCCTCGAGGCTCAAACTGGCGGCTGCAGCTGCCGCTGCAGCAGCAGCGGCAGCGGCGGCGGCGGCGGCGGCGCCCTCGTGCACCCGCTTGTGTTTCGTGAGGCTGGAGGCCTGGCCGAATGCCTTACCGCACAGCTGGCAGCGGTAGGGGCGCTCCCCGGAATGCACGTGGAGGTGCTGCAGCAGCGCCGAGCTCTGCCCGAAGGCCTTGGAGCAGTGCGGGCAGGCGTAGGGCCGCTCGCCCGTGTGGATGCGCAGGTGATGCTGCAGGTTGGAGCTCTGCCCGAACGCCTTGCCACAGTGGGGACAGCGGTAGGGGCGCTCGGCCGTGTGCGTGCGCTGGTGCTGCAGCAGCGCCGAGCTCTGCCCGAAGGCCTTGCCGCACTGCGGGCACGGGTAGGGCCGCTCGCCCGTGTGCGTGCGCAGGTGCTTGAGCAGCGCCGACCCCTGGCCGAAGCCTTTGGCGCACACGGGACACTTGTGAGGCCGCGGGCCGCCATGCGTGCGCAGGTGCTGCGCCAGCAGCGAGCCGTGGCCGAAGGCCTTGCCGCACACAGGGCAGTGGTGTGGCTTCTCCCCGCTGTGGCTGCTGCGGTGCTTGAGCAGCGTGGAGCGCCAGCCGAAGGCCTTGCCGCAGGCCGCGCACTGGTAGGGGCGCGCGCCCGTGTGAATGCCGCGGTGCTGCGCCAGCGTGGCGCCGTGGCTGAAGGACTTGCCGCAGTCGGGGCAGCGGTAGGGCTTCTCGCCGCTGTGGGTGCGGCGGTGCTGGCTCAGCCCGGAGCTGCGTCGGAAGGCTCGGCCGCAATCAGGGCAGGAGAAGGGCCGCGGCGGGCTGGCTGGGGCAGGGAGCACCTCGGGGCTGGTGGCCAGGATTGCGGGAGCGGCAGTGACGCTGGAGGAGAGGGGGTCCACGTCTTCCGGGGCAGGGCTAAGGGCTTCGCTGTCGGGGTCGAGGACCAGGGGTACGGGGCCAATGACATCTGGATCGAGATCAAAACTTGATGACATGGGGTCCAGATCTTGGGGGCTGGAGTCTGGGTTCCCCAAGATGGAGCCCGGCGCTTGGGTGGTGCGGTCCAAATCCTCAGAGATGGGCTCCAGATCTTCATAACCATGGTCCACATCTTCAGAGACAGTGTTGAGGTCTTCTGGGTCTTCAGAAACTGGGTCCAGATCTTCAGGCTTGGGGTCCTGGTCTTCAGAGTCAGAGTCAAGCCCTCCATAGAAGGGCCTCACGCCCTTGTGGCCTGGGTTCCTGACCAGGACTGACCGCCGCATGCCGGGTGTGGGACTGCAGGTCGTTTCTGGGACAGAATCTGTGGGTGAGGAGAGGGGGATCAGTGGTGGGACCTTTCGGGGAAGGGAGTGTCCTTTGGAGGGCAGGGTTCTGGTTCTTGCCCTCGTCTTTTACCACAGGAAACTTATTTCTCTTTCTCTGGCCCCAGCCAGCAAGTTCAGTCCCGGGTACCCTGGCAGGACATGTGGGACTCTCCCTCCTAAGCCCCTAAGTAGCAAGTCCTAAGATGGAGATCACAGGACCCTGAACTCGAGGTCCCAGGTGCCCAGCTCCACGGCTCTGCCCCTGTCCACCCTGGGTTCCTGTGCTGGGCAGCCTGGGTCCTCTGGAAAAGAGAGAGGTAGTTTCCCTCGCAGGGAAGAGGTGGCTGGCTGTCAGGGTGCAGGGCCTGCATCTCCACTGCAGAGCTGGGGTGGCAGATGGGGCTCACGGGGGTGAGGGTGGGGTTTGGGAGACCTCTGGCTAGCTTCCTCCCCAGCTCTTTAACTCTGCCTGTGGGAAAACGGGAGGTAAAGGCCACATGGCCCCCCTCCTAGGTCCCTGGCTGGCCTCTCAGCCTCCTACTAGACAACACACGACTGGAACTCCACATCTCATTCCTCATGGCATAGTCTCTCCCAGGGCAGCAGACTGCAGGTGGGGAACCTTCCCGCTGCGAGAGGTTTGCAGGGACATCCTCGGACCCGACAGCTGCGGGGAAGGTGGGGACAGGTTTCAGCGCACATCTCCCCAGCTGCCTAGAAGGCAGTGTTATTGTAACCCCGAGTAGGGACCCTGTTCGGGGTTCTTAGGGAACCTGGAGACATCTCCAGGGAGGAGAGATTTCTGAGCCACCCAGCCCTGGC